>JAOTAX010135935.1:0-17605 GCA_025629825.1 Erythroxylum guanchezii | reverse complement strand
ACTGGTTGAGGAACAACAGCTTGAAATCCTCGAAACAGGTGATGCAGCTCGGAGGCAAACTATTAAACCATCTTCGGGCTCCCTCCTGAAAAGCAGTGCAGAACGCTTTGCATTGAATTGCGTCAGGGACACAGTGCAGGTTCATCATCGACTGAAAGTGCTGTAGGTAGTCTATGGGGTCGGTCTTTCCGGTGTACTTCTCAGGGTTCGGTATTTTGGTACCGACTGCAGGAAGGGTATCCAGGATTTTCGGAATGAAGGGAGAATTATACTGCGCGGGAACTCTGACTGGGCGTGAACTCATGGCCAAATTGATTCGATCATCCACAATTCGTTCTAAGGCTCCAGTGGAGTGATGATCGGGTGGTAGGCTAATATGCCGAGCGGGATTCTGCGGCTGTTCCGGCCGAGACTGCAAAACTTGACGGATCAATAGATCGGCCGCCTCCTCTAGCTGTTTCTTGGTGAAGGAGATTTGCGGCGGTGCTGGGGGATCTGCGTCCAAGGGGCGCTGGGAGTTGGGATGTGAATTCACCTCTGCACCATCCTCCAGGGCTGTGCTCTGTTCTTCCTAGTGTTGGTTGTGGAGGTGCAGCTGATCACTCGGTCGTGAAGATTGAGTGCGAGAATCTGGATGCTGTGACGGCGGCGATATCAGGGTTGGCCGCTGCCGCCTGGCTTACCTGTGTATGTCTAGACGTGGTGCCCTAATGCCGGGCCCCACGGTGGGCGCCAACTGGTTCAGCCAGATTTTGCTGGACTGGGATATCGTCATTCAGATCCATTACTTCGTGGAACTTCGATTAAATGATACCTGCAAAACAAATAAAGACTCTCCGGGAGTTGTCTAGTTCAGCCAGATTTTGCTGGACTGGGATATCGTCATTCAGATCCATGACTTCGTGGAATTTCGATTAAATGATACCTGCAAAACAAATAAAGACTTTCCGGGAGTTGTTTCCCGGAAGGCCCCTCCGACGCTCAAGTCAGTCTTTTGTAAGAATTTTGGTTTCGGTGAACAAAGAGACAACTAGGGTTTGTAGCTCATACCTCTACCGTGGTTGAACATTACCTTATATATGCGGTAGGTTGCCATTAGGTTTAGGTCTCTACATGAATCATCGTGTTTGCATGGGAGACGATCTCTCGCTATCAGGCCGTCTGTACCTGGCCTTAGAGGTGGGCCTCCTTAGGCCGGGCAGGCCGGGCCTCATTAGGGCGACCCGACCAGTATTATTAAATTTGACCAATGCCAAACCTGATAAATGTCCTAGATCCAGACATTCAGTGAGCGGTTCTTATTTCTTCTGGACGATATCCTAATTAACTGGAACTCTGAGAAGCAACTCACAATCGAATATCATCCCTGATGTTTGAGTACAGGATTGAGGGAGGTTCAGCTTATGAAGTACATCGATTAATTTACATGTTACTTGACGTTTGACAGTTTTCTTTCGCGTCGTGTATTGTTACTTTGAGATTTATATTGTCTAAAGATGCAATCCTGTTTTCTTCTTTTCCAAAATAACTGGCCGACATTATAACCCCTCTTCTTAATGTTTATTATCCAAGCTGGTACTTTGAGAGTATTTCTCCCTCACTTTGAGGCAGCTAGGCTAGGATGTTTGGCAGGGCCGTTCCTATCGTTTTATAGGCCCTGGGTGAAATTTAAAAAAAAGGTTCTAATAAATTCACAATATACTTATTTTTATATGTTTGTATGAAACATAAATAACTCAATCTTTAAGTTTACATACTCAACCAAATATTAAATGATCATAACATCAGCTAATAATATCTTACAAATATCATTAACAATAAAATAACTAAAAATAGCAACAGTAACAGCAAAATAGCAATAGCAGTAATCAAACAACAATATTAGATTGCAAAGCACTAAAAAAAATACACTAACAAATGTACAAAAGATCATGATTTATGAAAAACAATTTCTTTGTACATTTCTAGATGCAAAATTATTAATAATATTATCAAGATTAATATTGTCCAACATATTCTTCTCAATACATAACATAACTACAAGAACACAAATCCAACAATTATTACATTACTTATGGCAAAGTATAATGAAAATTACAATAATAAAATTTTAATTATTTATTAATATTAAATTATTATAAGTAATAAGGAATCTAAAAATAAAAAAGAAGATACAAAAATAAATACAATATCATTAAATATAAATGTTATGATTTAAAATGCTAATATAATGTCCACGTTAATGACAAATTATAAATTAATTATAACATATTTAAATATTTAATAAGCTAAAAATATATTTAAAAAATCAAAAACTTTATCTTTAAATTATACTCAGAATTCAGAAGACAGAATTGTAAAATTTTTTGCTGCCAATTTTTGAATTGGAGTACCTTAAATACATATATTGATGAAAATAAAAAAATAAAAAGTAAGAATATAACCTAAATGCTTCAAAACTATTTATAGTTAACGATTAACTTTCAAAGTTAACGTTAACTTATTAAATGCTAATAACGTTGTAATTTGGTTCTGCACGAGTGTTCTGCAACTATTATTACTTTCAAAGCTTAAGACTCAGATGAAAACGAGTGTTCTGCAACTATTAAATGCTAATAATGTTGTAAGCAACATTTTCTCCATTAAATGTTTAAGACTCTTTATTTTTCACCAGTCAACACCAACGTTTCTCCCTTAAATGCTTAAGACCCTTAAAGGGCCCCTTTCTTTATATAGGGCACTTGCCTAGGGCCGGCTCTGATGTTTAGTTAGCTTAACTAGTACACTAACTATTTTAGTATCTTATGAAAGAATGCAGAACTATAATTTTCTCACAATCAATAATTACAAATTTTGAGTTTGGGTTAGAATATTGGGATGAGGAAGTGGTAGCTGGGCAGCTGGATATGCTGGGGGAAAATAGTGTTGATGGAGGGACATGAAGGGAAAGGTAAGAAATGGTTCAAGAAGGAACCAGCTCAGTGCCCTCCATTAAAATTATCCTGTTACCAAGGAGTCAAGATCACAACCCTCGAAGCATTTCTTTTTACTGCTTTCTTCATTCTAGTAAGCAACTAGACAATGTTGGGAAGCCAATAGAACATAATTATATGGATCTCGTTCTCGTTTGGAGTGATTATGAACGGCAAATGCTTGCTTCCAAGTAGCAACATTACAACTGCCAACTAGAACCAAGAAACGTAGAATGTACCCATCATCCAGCTGATCAGGCCGAGAAGACCAAGATCCTCTAGACACTATTTTCAAATAGGCTGCTGAGTTAAAAAAAGGATTGTCTTGATTTATAAAATATGATTTGAATTATCATATAATAAAAATCTAATTTGAATAGTGTGTGTTGACATGTCGGATAAAATTAGTGTGTATTTGAATATGAAAAATCATTTAAAAAGGAGGTGTTGGTGCGAGGTATTGAGGACATTGAAGAGCTGCTTTTGTTCGGGTTGTGATAGATAACTGTTAGGAGTTCTAGTCCCTAATGCCTCTTCACCAAGGCCGTCACCTACTCCGCTACTCGCCCCTCCCTCCATCCACACCATGATTCATGATGCTCCTTAATTCACCTTTCAAATTGTCCAAATTTGGGCCTGTCATCTATGGTGCGCCTTTTCTAAGCCTTGTTTATGTACTTGTACTTTTTCTATATCTTAATAAAATTAGAATAAAATTGACATCTCACATATTTTGATTTATTTATATATTTTTTAATTTATTTTAAAAGATATTTATTTATATAATTATTACTATTTTCTGCTAAAATTTTAACACATGGTATAATATTTCTCTCAAAAATAAATGTTTAAAACTAATTTACTAAACATGGAAAGAGGAATATACCATCTTCTGTCTCCTAATTCCACTTGAGCTGGCATTGGTTGATGTTAAAATTTGTGACCTAAATTCTATTTTGGTCTGGCTCGAAGACTTTACGATGAAACAGTTGTGAAAAAATTAAATTACAGCCCATGTAAGGGCTATTTAAAATTAGGGTTTACTTTATATATCTTGTTTTATACTAGGGTAAGTAAGTACTCCCTCCGATTCATAATAAGTGTCGTTTTAGAAAAATGCACGCTTATTAAGAAAGTTAATGAAATTATAGATATACCCTTATTAATACTCCCATGAATTGCTTTGAAATTGTGATCTGTGTAATTAAGATGAGAAAAAAATTGCATATTAATAAGAAATTGTGAGAGAAATTGCATATTAAATTGTCTTGAAATTGTGATTTGTATAATTAAGATGAGAGAGAAATTAAAGGTTAATTTTGGAAGTAAAATTATAAACATGCATACAAAGTCAAGAATGACACTTATTTTGAATAATTAAAATGTATCTAAAACGACACTTATTATGAATCAGAGGGAGTAATATTTTTGTGAGCCGCCCTAAGTTCTCTACTATTGTATTCATCCTTTTCATAATAAAACTCTCCTCTTTTGCATGTAGTTTTCTTCCTGATTTAGAGTTTCCACGTAAAATTTATATGTTGTTCTTTTGTTTCTATTGTTTGCTATCGTGTTTTGTCTCTTCAATTAATATGAAGCTTTTCTATTTACTTTCCAATTACCACAGAAGCTCGTTTACATAAATTGTTATTTCTCTTAAATTAATACTTTTCGTGTCCTAAATTTCAGGATGGTAAGCGCCGTGTTTCACCAAACTGTAGGAACACTAGAGTCTCTTGGAGATGTTCATCCCTCAGGATTAAGATTTAATCATGATCTTGGGAGTTCCTCAGTGAAATTGATTTGAAAGGTTTTTAAGCCGATATTGGAGTACCACGAAAGAGTTTTAACAATGGTGCGAGGAAATATGTTGTTATTCAATCCTCTTCAGCTCCTCCAGCTTCATCATCATCCTATAATGGCACCGGTGAGTTGCCGAAAAAAATCAAGTAAACAACTTTATGGCTTACAGTCAATCAGTTTGATTGTAGTTTAGTAATAAAATAATTTAAAGATATTCTTTATCTTGTACAAATTTATATGTATATGTTAAATTTCATGGGATATTATATATTACAAGTGAAATTATAATGAGATTATAATTATGAGATTCATATTGTATTTATGTATTATTCCTAAATTGTTCTTAATCATTGTTCTATTAAGACTGGGCATTAATTAATACAAAATGACTAACACATGTTATGTTTTTTTCTTATGAAAGAAGTAGTTGATCTAGTATGCTAAAATATAGAGAAACTTAAACAAAACGTGTGGGTATTTGTTAGAGAACAAATTCATTGAACAGGCCTAATATGAGAAATTTATTTAGAACATTACTTGTATGTTCATGAAATTCTTATTATGATAATTGTATAAATGATCATTTGACTTAAGATTACCAAAGTTATTTCATATAGGGATTATTATGTTTTGATACTATTTATGATCTATTTAATCATAGGTCAATCAATCGGTAGTCATTGAATGTATCATGAATTGTATGGAGGTAGTTGTGTGATCAAGATATGATTCATCACCCCTAAAGTAATTGGGAGATTGTTGCGTTGTTCTCAATTAGTAATAATTCGGAAAATCCTTAACCAAGGTGGAATGACTTTTTGTAAATAGTTTATAAATGTCATTAATTGAATCGATAGCTTTGATAGCTAATGACATAAAACTAATATAATTAGATTCAAAATATAGTAGACATTATTTCTATGATCTTTGTCTAATCGGAACATTGTATGATGAAAGGATTAAATTATACAGAAAAATCATGCGCAGAAAGGTTAGTCAAAATCACTTTGACATACCTAAATATTTGGGTGGTTAAGAAGCCCTGCTAGACGCCAATCTTAATTTATGATTATAAATTGGTAAATTAGTAAATTAAACATAAATTAAAAGGACTTTGAAATTCTAATTATGAATTTGAATTATAATTTGTAATCATTATAAACATATTTGGGAACCTAATGGGTCTCAGATAAAAAATAAGTTGAAGAGAGCAATGATAATTTAATCAAGTTGGACTTGATTATAAAGTTTGAGAAACTGTATAGTTAAATATGAGATATTTAATAAATAAAGATCAATATGAGATATTGAATCTTATTTAGGCATAATTAGAATTTAATTAAAATTATTTATAATTCTCGTTAAAGTTTAATTAAAATTAGAATTTAATTTTAATTAGATTACTAAACGTCTAAAATCTATTATAAATAGACTTAAGCTCTATGAAGTTAACAATTCTTATTTAACCCTCTCTATAAGTGTTATAAAGTTCTCTCAATTTATTATGTGGATACCGTTAGAGGTCGGACATTTGTGTGTCTACGATGGATAAGACGAATCAATTCAGGAATGGTTCGAAGAATACGACAAGAATATGGTCAAGTTTCAGAATAAAGTATGAATTTAAATTCACGTTCTATTTTGATTTATGTGTTAATCATTTTACAGAGTTAAATTGATTTTAGTTTTTGTGAAACCAATTTGTAAAAAAGTTGCGTAATTATCCCGATCTTTCAACGGTGGTATCAAAGTCGACTTTATTTCTATAGTTTGAAACCAATTTGCAAAAAAAATTTGTAATTATCCCGATTTTTTTATAGTGGTATCAAAACCGACTTTATTTATATAATTTGTTTAAATCATATTTGATTGTTAGTGATTAATTTTGGAATTGATATCCAATTGTTGTATGATTAAACAATATGAAAAGTTCGGATTTAATTTTCTAAAATATTTTCTTCGATTTAGAATTGAAAATTTGCTTTTGGGGAAACAACAAAACATCTTGAAACCAGAATATGAAAATTCAGTTTTAAAACAAATAAACCCAACCGACACCCATGCTTCTGAATATGAAAATTTTGAAAAACCCTGAACTTTGTTTTGGTGTTTTCCTTTTATTGTTTGCGTGTTGGTGACTGCTTGCGTATTGGGTATTGATTTTGTGATTGTTGTGGGTTCTGGAAAAACAAGATAACTAGGGGCGTTGGAGGACGGTTTTATGCGTGATTAAAAATGTTAGTTGTCAGAGAAGTCACTAGTGAAAAAGGGGCGATAGTCGCCCAGGCGCCCACAAGAAGTGACAGTTTTGGTTATGCTGGAGAATGGCGTCGTTTTGCTTAGAAATTTTTATGTCGTTTGTGTTGCCTACTCTGCTATTCAGAAACCATCTATTTATGATTTAAAATTTGGTTGGAGTTATTTATGCATTTGGGTGCTATTTGCTCGCGCTGGCGAGGAAGACTGCGACGGCAAGATCACTGGCAGCGTATGACATTGCTAGTAAGAGGCGATTGGAGAAACCTGCGGCTAGCAACACCTACAGTGTAGGACGTCAGTGGAGCAGACGTATCCTAGCAACAATATGGAGACAACCGGAGCAGAAGAAAGTGGCGGTGACTGAACAAAAAAAATGAAAACTTAGCGCTAGAAGAGGAAGACGATGGGCGCGTGTCACTGTCTGGAGGTAGACGTCTGTGATAGGCGTGAATGCACACGCCAATTAACCTCATTTACTGCACGCGCTGGACAGAATTTCATTTCATTTTATTTGGTTTTTAATATTTCAAAGCCTTAAATTTCTATTAAATTAGCTTAATTTCAATTAAATTATTTTTAATCCCTAATAAATTTTAAAATGTGTTTTCTAATTGTTTGCAAATTATTTTCAAAGGTTTATTTTATTAGGATTATCATTTGGAATTTAGTTTAATTTTTTCAAGAGTTGAATTATTAAATTAAACAAATTATCAAGTCAATTCCAAAATTAAGATAATTATTTTTCTTAATTTGATTAAGATTAATAATTAAATTGATTCCTAATTACTTTTAGAAAAGTAGTTTTTAAAATTAAAATTAATTATTTTCAATTAGATTGAAATTAATTAATTAGATTCATTAAAATTAAGAAAACTGTTTTCTTAATAATTAAGAAGTGTTTCTTAATTAAATTTATTTATTTCAATTTGATTGAGATAAATTAAACTTATGAATTTTTTGCTTTAAAGAATTATTATTAAATTTATTTAGAAATTATTTTTTTATTTATGAATAATAAGTTTCTTGAGTTTTTAGAAAAAGTGTGTTTTTCTTGGCTAAATTTTGAAAAGTGTTTTCATTTATTAATTGAAAAAAATGTGCTATCTTTAATATTTTGAAAATAGTTTTCTAATTTATTAAAGATAGATTTTCTAATTAATTAAGAAATCAATCTCTAAATAAATAATATTAAACGTAGTAATTTCTAAATAGATTAGAAATGATTTCTACTTAGATTAGAAAGTGTTACATAATTTTGAAATGGAGTTTTTGTAAATTATAATAAGTAAGTAGCACAATTTATTGAAAATTGTTTTCAATTAAATTTCGTTAAAGGAGCCAAGATAGTTAGAAATAGTTTCTAATTGGATTTGAAAAATGTTTTCAAATCAAATAAATTTTCTATTTGGAATATAAATTTAGATTATTTAGGAATAAATGAGTTTAATCAGATTTAATTTTTCTGAAGAGTTGGAAATATTATTTTAGATTATGAAGATCAATAACTTGAATTAAGCGAAGCTTGATGTTTTATGCATATAATTTGATTATGAGTGTATAAAATACTTTTTTTATTTATATGGATGATATTTATATTGGATTCATGTTAAACTGTATGTTTTATATCTGTGATATTTTACATGAAATTTTATGTTTGATGAGATGAATGAAATTAAATCTCTTGTTGGAATAATAAGTACATGTTGAGAATGTGATTGTTGCCTTCCATTGTTGTAAGAATAAACTAGAGTTCTGTTTATTATAGGCTTATTGAGCAAACTCAATGTCACTTTAACCTAAATATGTTTAGTCTTATGATAGTGGATTCTACTTAACTAAATTTGTGTGATCTAGATGAGTAAATTCATGATTACATGAATTTAGAGGCACGGTTAGAAATAACGTATATGATATGTTTTGGCAAGAATTTTTACCTAACGGATCTAAGAGCCATATGAGATGTGACTAATAAAATTGTTATCTATCTAATTTAAGTTTAGTTGGTTTGTTGAGCAAACTCAAGATCAACTATATTTGAATAGGATCTTATCCCACTAGAAAGATTAAATTAATCTTTCTGAATAATAACAAGGGATATTATTTCGAATAATAATAGTGGGAGTAATCAAATATATGATGAAGTCCTAATCTCATTTGGTAGTCATGACATATAATTAATTGCTTTTTTTCTTACATTTTATATTTTGTTCTAAGTGGAATTTACCTTGTTTAATATAGTTGATTCTAAGTTACTGAACCCAATTTCTTAAACATAGGTTATATTTAAGAAGAGTTCTCAAAGTTAGAAAAGAAAATTGTATATCTATTATGTAATTTTGCTATAATATTTATTGAGGATTCAGTGACAAAGTTTAAAGATACGTCAAAATCATATAGATGATGAAATGTATTAACATTTTGAGATGACTAATGTCTCATAAACTTTGGTGATAACATATAAGATGTATGTCAATACCATGATAGCAAAATGTAAGAGGTTGCAAAAAGTAGAGCTGAAAGTTGTACTATCCTGTTGGAATTGTTCCACTTAATTTAGCCTACTAAAGGAAAAAACATGAACATCAATTAAAGGCTCTGCTATAGTATGATAATAGTTGTCATAAGAAGAAAATGATTGCACTAATTTTCTTGCCTATACGAGCTATGATAGAGATTATATGTATTTTTAGTTCATGCGTATGAGTATTTGATACCGCATGTAGATTCTACATTATTATAATGTTCAAAGCATGATAAGAAATATATTATTAAGTAAAAGTAGTTGATCCACTTTATACAAATAGTTTGTATTTGTTGGATCAAAAGAGACTTATGCTTAACATAAATGACAAGAAAACAAGCTAGATAACCGAGACTATCCTTTTGTGCCATGTTGGTTAAATCAATATAACGAGAATCATAAAGTTACATACAAGGATATGTGTATCCTTTTGATTATGAATAGTATGAAACTTGTGAAACTTATTAAGTTGAAGACTAACCAAATCAACCTTTGGTGAAAGGATGATGATGTTATTGATTTGCTAAATTTATACATATGATGTATTGGATGGAATAACAATTCATAAAAAAGATAATACCTATATTTCATTGAATTAATAATGACTTTATATGATACATTCATAAGTATTAAATGAAATATTAATTTAAAATTTTAAAAAGTTTAAATATAAGTAGAAATTAAGTATTGAGAATGTTAAAGTACTTTGATGAGATTAATGTGGTGAGTTTTTAAATTTTCAGTTATCTATAAGGAATGAGATTCTCTAGTGAATACCTTCACAACTAAATTCATAAGTGTATGAATTTATATAAGGAGGAAAATATAATATGAGATATTGTATGATGTAACATTATTTCTTCTATAGCAATAGTACAATGACTTATCTTCAATAGTTCCAATTGAATCAATTAACAAGATTTCATATTACATATGAAATGCCAATCTTTGAAAGAGTTAAAATTAATGATTCAAAGATGTGATGCTTGGTTGAAGAATACATTATCCATTAATTTTAGAACTAAATTGTATAATAAAAGGTTATGAGATATCTAAAAGGTTAAATATAATCTTAAAAATCCATTGAACAAATTGTTTGTTTCAATGTATACTTATAGGAGAATGGTTCTCAACATAAGTAGTGGGAGTAAGATGAAATTTAAAAAGTTTGAACCTCATGACCATACATCAATTGGAATGTAACATCCCATCACCTGTGGGAGGCTAGAATAGTAAATATGAGTGATTAATGATAGCTTAGAAATGCACTTTTTCATGTTCATGCATAATATGTCATACATATACACGTGATTAGTGAAAATTTTGCACATGAAAATAATTGTACATGCATTCATGAATGATTCCGAGGATAATTGAATTGAATTGAGATTTTTGAGAATTTAGTGAATTTTGAATTTATCTATATTGGAAATATTATTGATTAGCGGAAATATTTTATTTGTGAATTTCAGTGAATTTAGGAATAAATTTCAGAGAAAAAATATAGAAAATAGAGGAAAAGAAATCAAAAGAAGATTTGGAGATAGTTGGATTGTAACGACAGAATTAATGGAGTTTAGTTCAAAAGAAACTTGGTTAGAGCTTGGACCATAGGAAAGTGACAAGTGTCAAGTTGCTTTTGTACTTTTGCTAGAAGTAGGTTACCGTTCTCTGAGAGTTGAAAGGTTAAGTTTTGTCCAGATAACTTCTTCATAATCACCTTCTTCAAATTTCCTCCCAATACACAAAGTTTTTCATCAAACACTTTTTACGAGATTTCTGTGTTTTTTCCTTTTCCTAAACCAATCCTATCTTGTAAATTGTTTCTTCTGCCTTAAGAAAAACCAGAAGATGGTTAATGTTCACAGTGGATTACATAATTTTGTATGGAGTTAGGGCTTGAAGATAGTTGAAGCTTTTGGAGCCTTCAACAAGTAAGCAGTGAATAAAATTATTAGAGTTGTGAATTTTTTGAAATAAAGTTGATGAATTTATTGTCAGTGCATGATCATGGCATTTACGTACATTTATATTCTTGGAGTTGTTAAGGGGATAAAAATTGTGGATATGGTGTTATTTGGTTTTTGATGGATTGTTAGTAATCAGATGTTGTGGAAATGGTTCTTGGAGTTGAAGTAGCATTGAAATGGTGTATAGGGTTAGTGTAGAAGATTAAAGTTTCGAAAGGTGAATCATGCTCTATTTCTTCACTGTGCATGTATAAATATATAGGTGTTTATACATGAGTTGATGAAAACTTATAGATGTTCAAGAAAATGGTTTTTGAGTTGAAGAATATAGATACTATCGTCTTAGGTTGACTTCTGCTTCGTCTTAAGGTAACCATCTGTATCGTCTTAGGTTGACTTCTACTTCGTCTTAAGTTGACCATCTGTATCGTCTTAGGTTGACTTCTGCTTCGTCTTAAGTTGACTATCTGTATCATCTGTAAAAATGTATCATCTGTGATAACGTCATATCGTTAGTGTTAACGTCATATCATCTTAAGAGTTGCATCGTCTTAAGTTAACTTTGCTTCGTCTTAAGTTGACTTTGTTTCGTCTGCTTATCGAATCGTCTGCTCTTTGCTATTGTTTGCTTTTGGCATTCATTTGCTTTTAGCATTCGTCTACTTTTTGGCATTCGTCTACTTTTGGCATTCGTCTTCTTTCCTGCATTCATCTTCTTTTTGGCATTCGTCTGCTATCTGCTTCGTCTTATGTGGACAAAACCTTGCTTGATTCTTTCAACCATAACTTTGTCTTCTGACCTCCAAATGACCTGATTTTTGAAGCATTGGATTCATAACACATATCTCTATCTCTCCATAGAAATTATAGCTTTTGGTTTTGACTCAAAAAAGATTAATCTAATTAAAGTAAGGGTATCGGTTGGAAGAGCATGAACTAGATATCTTACTAAACACCTCTTAGTATTTTGATTATATCTGGATCTATAGGATTCCAAATGAGATAAATTTTAATCTGGAGTAAACTAGAGATATAGTCCTACAAATTGTCTCAAGAAGTTGACTGTTGATTCAGTCTCTAAGATATTGAATTTTTGGATGGAATCTGTGTATAGTGCACTATTTTGGACATGAACAACCCAATAATGTTTAAGGCATATCTTTCCAATTACTGAACCAAATTGAGTGATTTTGGTGTCAATGGAATCATAAGACATAGAGGAACATTTTTCTAGGAGAGAGTATGACCAAATTACCTCATTTTCACCTTCTGATTGAACGTGAATAGTAGACTCAAATAGGGTGTCTTGGAAACATCTAAAGTGATTCAATGAGAAAAGAATAGAGATTTTAATAATTTTAGTGAGGCATAAACCTAAGTATAAATTATACTTAGGTGAGTTTTGTTATGAGAATGATTTTGAGATGAAATTGAGGGAATGATACCTTAGATTGTCATGAACATGCGTTGTACATATTTCATTTCATTCATGTTGTACAAATTGTGATATTTGTGTATGTTGTTTGATATAGAGGGGCAACTGGAACGTCAACCTCCAGACATTGTCGGTCCATCCAAGCAATAGCATATTGGAGCGTACTGTAAGTCAACCTAGATGATTTCCTAGGATTGATTTGTTTTGAATTGATTTGATTTGTTAAACTTTCATATTAATGAATTGTTTGTAAATTATTTCTAAATTTCGGACTTGAAGTTCAGGGAGTTTAATAGTTGGGCATGTATTGGAAGTGCTTTGATTCGATATGCATTTTTGAATGACATATGATTCTCAACGAAAGTTGAATGTCGGACTTAGATCCGATGATTATGAGCTTTGTTTAAGCATCATATGTGATTGTGATATATGACATATGTGTATTTGATGTATTTCATAAAATGCATGTTCAGATAAAGGTGTTTTGACTTGAATTGCTAGAACGAAGCGCTTCCATGTAAAGCCTTGCTATGTGATTTCTGATTCTGCACGTAGAGATATGCTCCGTAATTCTATTCTGACTGAGCCCTATGGGCCAGTATTTGTATAAGTTTGTGATGGGCACTCGGTCACAACAATAAGAACAAATGTGAATCTCATGCATATAACATTCATATAAGATTGAAATTCATGAATGTTTTGCAAAGCTGTATTGAATGACTATATGATATGCCATATTATGTGAGTATCTAAATAGTAAATGTATGTTTAGAATGACTAATTGTGTGATATATGATGTGTGTATGTGATCTGGTAAAATCATCAATGATGGTTCACTCATTGAGTTCGCAAAACTCATCAAAACTTACAATGTAGCTTTTCAGGTAAGAGACAGGAGAACTAGTGCTTTAGATAGGAATAAAAGGCCCCTTTGGAAAAGTCATGGCTCAAAGGTCGGTCAACTGAGATTTTTGGACAGATTAGTTAGACTTTGAATATTTTCCTTTTTCACATAGCACTTTTGTATTAGGTCTTAATGATGTACATGTAAAGAGTGTTGAAAGACACAATGTAGACTTTCGGTTTTTATGCTATGAAATGAGGAAAAAGTTGGTTTTAAAATATTTTGGATTTTCTTATGATGTTTTATAAGTGATTTATGATACCACGCCATATGAAGTGAATGTAGTGATCGATCATAGTTCGCCCTTATTATAGGCTATATGCCGGAATGACCTTCGGGCTTCCCGATGTGTACTCTGCAATAAGGGGGCGCTACAACTAGTGCCTTCAATGATAAATTTGATGTATATTTGAAAAGCTACAAGACATTGATAGATCCACTTTCATGATGAATTCAAAAAGTTTGTTTTGAAGATGATTGTGAATTTATCACGTCTGCAAAAAGGTCAGTAAGAGTATAGTTGTCCTCTTTAATGGGAGTATGTAGAGACATATTGCTGATGGAGAAAACTAATTCTAATTTTTCAATTCCTAAACATATAATTGTCTAAGAACAACTCTTGTTGGATTTGAAAAGGTAATAATTTAATTATGGGAATTATATCTATAGAGATAGATTATAATTTGTTCACCTATTCTAAGTCCAAGTACATAGATAATGTACGAAAGAATGTTTAGTATTTGAGATGTCTGATACTTGTGAAGTATGAAAGATATCAATTATTCTATGTATAAGTTGATATTTAAGTTCATGGTAATAACGATACTTACTTTAGAA
Source organism: Erythroxylum guanchezii (assembly GCA_025629825.1). Classification (NCBI taxonomy): domain Eukaryota; kingdom Viridiplantae; phylum Streptophyta; class Magnoliopsida; order Malpighiales; family Erythroxylaceae; genus Erythroxylum; species Erythroxylum guanchezii. The sequence continues at coordinate 2,904 of JAOTAX010135935.1, read as the reverse complement.
GTAAATCCTAGTTAAGATCTATTTTACTTAAGAACAATATCATACAACATTGGAAAGGTTCAATGTATCAAAAGTTGTTAATTAAGCCATAATACATTTTTCATTTAGTGGAAATGATTAATTAAATCAATAAGTTCTTTAAAGAACTATCTAGTTTATTACATTGTTCAAGATAATAATATACTGTGGAACATTAGAGCCATTAGATATGCAAAAGGAGTTATATCCAAGTTGTATTTAGGTAATGTTTCTTAATTATGATGATCATTAAGATGGAAGCTGTAAGATTTAAGCAAGTTCTTCCTAAAGAAAATTTTGTACAATTTTCTCACTAAGCAACTGTCCCAGCAGTAGTATAATCTTCATAAAGTAATATGGTATGAGATACTTAAATAATTGGCTTATTGCAAATGGGAGATTGTTGGTTTATGCCCTACAGCCAATCAGTTTGGTTATAGCTTAGTAACAAAATAATTTAAAGACATTCTTTATCTTGTACATGTGTAGATATATATGATAAAGTCCATGAGATATTTATACATTGTAAATGAAATTATAATGGGATTATAATTATGAGATTCATATTGCGTTTATATATTATCTCTAAATTGTTCATAATCATTGTTCTATTAAGACTAAACATTAATAAAATACAAAAGTCTAACACATGTTAGGTTTTTTCTTATGAAGGAAACAGTCGACCTTATAGGCTAAAGTATGGAGATACTTAAACAAAACATGTAGGTGCTTACTAGAGAACAAGTTCACTGAACAGACTCGATATAAGAAACCTATTTGAAACATTACTTGTATATCTATGGAATTCTCACTGTGAAAATTGTATAAGTGATCCTTTGACTTGAGGTCACTAAAGTTATCTTGTATAAGGATTGTATGTTTTGATACTAATTATGACCTATTTAATCACAAGTCGATCAATCGATCGTTATTGGATTTAGTATGAACTATATGGAGGCAGTTGCGTGATTAAGATAAGATTCATCACCCTAAAACAATTAGGGAGAATGTTTCATTGTTCTCAATTAGTATTGATTCGGAAAATCCTTAGCCAAGGTAGACGTTAATTTCATGCTTTATGTCTAATCGAAACATTATATGATGAAATGATTGAATTATACAGAAAAATCATGCACAGAAAGGTTAATCAAAACTACTTTAACATTTCTAAATATTTGGGTAGTCATGATGCGATTCTAGACGCTAATCTTGATATATAATTATAAATTGTTTAATTAGAGAATTAAAGATAAATTAAAAGGAGTTTTAATTTATCTAATTATAATTATGATTTGGAATTATAATTTGTAATCATTGAAAACATATTTTGAAAACTCTTGAACTTATGTCTGTGTAAGTTGCTCATATATTAAATTGAGCCAACTATTGTTATCTTAAAACTTAGGATGCTTTCAATTTAATTATGAGCATGAGCTATGCCTTTAATTAAGATATTGAAAAAAGACTCAAAATGATAATGAAACAGATGTGCTTCTTTTCATGCATTGAAAGTTTAGTTACCTCCCTAATCATGGCTTGTAGGTTGATATCCATGAAATTTAATTTCATCTTCTAAAAAGTGCAAAATCTCAATCTTTATTTTATATCTTCTAATTTGTAGTTTTGATGATTAATCGTGTGTATGAAACTCAAATATATCAACTGGCTTACCTATTGCTTTGATCAAATTTCGTACGAGGAATGAAAATTTCTTTTACGCACATCAAAAGTTATATCTTTCTTTGTTCACATTATGAATTAAGTTATAGGGGCATTTAAGTATATAAAAAGTTCATACGGATTAAAATATCAAATATGCTTGTGTAATTTCGTTTTCCTCTCTAATTCTTTCTCAAATGTAATCCTCAACACGACACTGACACTTGATATTATTCAATATTTGCAGTAGACTTTAGCTCTCTACAGGAAAAATTTAGATGAGATTTTAAATTAGTCCCATCAATGTCAGCAAGCTATGAAAGTGTTCTATAATATCAATCTTAGCTACAGTTTTTCCTTCGACTGTTTTAACGCATTATATAAGTTGAAAGTACTTTTCTTTTACCTTTTTGAGGAAGTTGTATTTCGTTACATTACAAACTTCACATTGAAATTGGTTAATTTCTTTTTTTTTTTTAATTTTGTGAGGACAATCAATTGTACTTATTTTGAGCTCTATTTAATGTTGATTTGAGGATAGGCGAATGCTTCTAATAGAGAACTCGGAACAATGTGATAATTGGACTCAACTAAGTGTATCTTATTCTAATGTAGATATGTGGTCAACTTAATTTCAATCTTAACAGTGATTATTTCTGAATTTTCCTATACATAGATCTTAGTGTCCTAAATTCGAGAACAATTAAGTGACTACAATTTAGCTGATTATCCATTCATCATATATCAAAACAATCCTACAAGAATTTTAACCTTAGCAAACGAGTATATTTTTGTTGACAGAACTTAATAGAAAAACTAGAACTCACGTTCTATGATTTTATTTCTTGACTGATGCATCTTAAATAGGAAAAATACAGCCAATATAGAATCAGTATCCTAACTAAAATACAACCAATATATAATTAGTATTCTAATTACACATCTCTACTAATCTGCAACTTCTTAACTACTTAAGTGCTGATTTATCTTATCCTAAATCTAGGATAAGATTTTCCTATTTTATTGGGATCATTAACTACTAGATATAATTTACCAACACTCCTCAATTTGGTGCAAAAATGTCTATTATGTGTAACTTGCAAACTTGACGTTCGAATGGTTGTCTTAAACCTTTAGTGAATATGTTATGACCAATGTTTTAAAAACCGGACCGGACATCGAACCGGTCGAAGGAAAGGTTTAAGGTTTAGAGGTTCAACCGGTAGT
>JAOTAX010135857.1:0-17613 GCA_025629825.1 Erythroxylum guanchezii | reverse complement strand
AACTCAAACTCTTCCAAAAGTCCAAACATTCGGGTCAATTTTCCATGATCACTCTGATCAAGTAAATGACAAAATCTAATAATATTTTCTTCTAGAAAAATGTTCCCCATTGTCTTAAGTTCCGAATGACACCAAAATCATTCAATTTGGTTTCGTACTCTAAAAGTTATACTAAAAACATTTTCGGACTGTTCTTTTACTAAAACAACATCCCATACTCAACTCCCATACCAAAATTGAAATCCTTAGAGACTGAATTAAGGCTAGATTTCATCATAAAAATTATATCCCTATGTCTCTAGTTTACTCGAAATCAAAAATCACTCCATTTGGATATCTACAGAAAAAGTTATACCTAAAATATCGAAGTATGTTCTATGCTGGAAAGTTGGCCGCGGCAAACTTTTACAGAAATGTACTCTGGGAACAATTTTTGCTACATTTTCCAACTTTTTACTTCCCACATTTCATACATAACCCATCTTAACATTAAACCATCACTTCTTCTTCATTTTCATCCTCATTTCAACCCAATATCATTTACAAATACATCATAATCTATCTTTGATCATTAACCCCAAAAACTAAACATATACATTTACCCATTCTTAACAACTTCCCACACATATTCATCTCTTAACTAACATCAAAACATGTTTCATTCATCTAATCAAGAAGAATGATGCTTATACTTACCTTGATTAGCTTCAAGATCTTCAAACTTCTTCAAGATCTTTAAAACCTGAATTTTCCTTCTTTTCTCTCTTCTTCCTCCATAATCTCTTCTTCATTTTTTTTGCAAGACAATAACTTCTTCTTCTTTTTATACCCTTAATAAGTGTGCAATGCCCAATTTGCCCTTGAATTTAAACCTTATAGCCTTATATGCTTAAGTGACTTGCCTAAAATTCCCTTATGAATTCTTACCACTTTTAATTCAACTAACCCATATAATAAAAATCCTACAAACATTTACATAATAATTAACTCCAAAATTTAATCCATCAACCTCATAATTTATTCAAATCATGCTTAATTTCAATAAAATAATAAAAAATTTCGAGTGTCAACAGAATTCCGTACAAAAGAGGAAATCATAAGGAGAGCCTATTGCAAATATCATAATACTTAGAGCCATTTTATAAATTCATGTTGGGAATTTAAGAATATGGTCCAAAATTGGATTAATAAAGGAATTCTATTGTTCATTGAGGTTGACTAGACTATAAGTATAGGTGAAAACCCATTCCCACTAATGGCAATTGATAATGCCACTGAATTTGATTTACGTGTATTATTAGACATAAAAAGAAGTTAAAGATTACGGAAAGTCATTTAATGTCTTCATCAAATTTAGGAACAGGTGTTTTTATTTCTAATTATAATACCAACTTTAGGAATTATGGTTAGGAAATTCCTAGAATCCAACATGAGGTAGAAATTTTAGGAAAAAATTCATCAAGCAGAATTTACCTAAGTTTATAGGCAAAGATATGAACTTGAAACTTCGAGTCATCATTGCAGACAACCTACTTTTAGAATACCACCATAAGCACCACTATTTTGACATTGATAGCATAAGACATCCAAAGAATTTGATACCCTTACCTTGAAGTTAAAAAAGATGGCTTCAACAATAGAGATTCAAAAACAAAATTGAGAAAAATAAGCCAATATTTGATGGAGGAGCCAACTTCAAGAAAGTCATCTCATGTGAAACCTATTTTCTTTGAAGAAAGTGCTATTACTCCTAACAACAAAAAAGGAAAGGTAGAAGTGGTCAATGAAAAGCAAGATAAGAAGGACAATCTTAGATTTTATAGGAAGTTAACAATCTCCAAGAGTCAGGATGAGGATTCCAAGGAGTTAATTATAATTGGGGAATTTCCTATTTAAGTTCCATATATTGTTTCTTTCATAAAGCTCTCAGTTTCATTTGGCAAATCTAGTGCAAAGTAGGTTGAAATCCCTCTTAAGAAAGGAGAGTGCAAGGTTTTAGTATTGGCAAAAGGACTAGGAATTCTAAAAAAGATCGTGTTAGAAAAGCCAGTTGAGTTTATGACACAACATAGAACACCTTTATATATTAAGGTATATATTAATGGAAGACCAACTTCAAATGTTTTGGTCGATAATAGGTTAGTAGTAAACATAATTCCGACTAAAACGATGATAATTTTGAGAAAAGACGATGCAGATTTGATCTTAACTAAAGTATATGTTGCTGCATTCATTTGTGAAAATACTAAAGCATAGAGAGTTCTCCCTGTAAATATTAAAGTAGGGAAAAAGACTTAGTTAACTGCTTTCTTTTTTTTTTTTGATACCCATTTCATCTACCAAGTCTTATTAGGTCAAGATTGGATCCATTCTAATTATTGCATTCCATTATTTCTTTATAAACTTTTACTTTTATGGAAGGGAGATGAAGTAGAAATCCTTTGGGCCAGTTCATAGCCATTTCTTATTAAAGTTGATGTGATGGAGGAAAAATCCTACACAAATAATGTAGAAATTGTTTAGGCTGATTCGTAGCCCTTTCGTGCTAAAGTTGATGCGATGGAGGCAAAATTCTATAAGAATCATATCAAATGGATACAAATTTAAAAGTCATCATGTTGTAAGGAAAGCAAATAAAAGATGAAAATAGAGATAGAAATCTTTGAAATAATTGTCATCGTGCCTATTCCTAGGCCGATAAAGGTTCATATTATATAGGAATCTGATGAAAAAATTATCACAAAACGAAAGAGTGATAGTTGCAACCTAAGAGATCAATAATGCATAATTGATTTTTGAAGAAAAAGAAATACAAATAAGTGACGTTGGTGTCTAAGATTTGAAATTTACTATTAAGAAGTTTGATGGTTGTGGGAGCGAAAACCAAGAACCATTAGATGAACTAAATCTGAGGAATTTTGGAGAAATCCATGAAGTCTTTATTAAAAAAAACTTAGATTCAAAGATAAAGCTAGAAGTATTGGATTTTTTTGAAAGAAATCAAATATTGTTTCACTTGGGACCATACTAAAATGTTAGGATTGAATAAAACATTGGTATAGTAGAGAATTCCAACAAAACCATAATTTTTCCCATTGTCAACCTCCTAGGTTGTGGTCCAAAGAAGTTAAGTTGAAGGTTAAAGAAGAAGTTGAAAATTTATTCAAGGCTTGTTTTATTGGACCAGCCAGATACGCTAAGTGGTTGATTAATATTATACATGTAGTCAAGAAGAATGGAAAAATAATAATATGCTAAAACTTTAGAGATTTAAACGTAACTACCCCTAAGGCTATATATATTTAATAGATCTGATGGCTAGACATTCTTTATTCTCTTTTATGGTTTTCCTTTCAGGTTATAATCAAATTTTTATAGTAAAAAATGATATTTCTAAAGTAGCTTTTAGACGTCTAAGGTTAATAGGAAATTTGAGTGGGTTATAAGGCCTTTCATTCCAAAGAATGTAGGAGACACATAACGGAGGGATACAAATACCATTTTTCAAGATTTGATAGGGTGTATATTGGAATTTTACATAGATGATATTATCATGAAGTCAAAAAAGAGTACATATCATATCTAAGATTTGTGAGAAAATTTTGGTAGAATGAGAATGTATAAATTGAAGTTGAATTCCCTAAAGTTTGTTTTTAAAAAAAGTAAATTTAATAAATAAAGTAAGAAGTCACTTATAAGAATGCATCAACAAATAAACTAAATAAGTAGTATTTCCAACATTTCAACTGAAAATACTAAAGATTGAACGATAACATAGACTTTAAATGTATTAATTTACAAAGTTTTGAAAGTACTAGATTCTCCAAAAAGTCACCAGTTTTCTACTACATTTCTTTTCCATCTAATTGATGATAAGTTGTTCCCTTATTCTTGCTTTTGTTACCTCTATAAGAGTAGAGAAGTTTCTAGACTTCCTTAAAAATCTTCTGAAATTTCGTTCTTTCCAAATCTCTTGAAACAAGTTGTTATTGCCTCCATGTATACTTCCTTGTCTTGCTTGAAGCTTGGCATTTGTTGTACCTTATGAATAATGTCTACTAGCCTGCTTTGGTTGATATTATGTTGACATAGTGAAGAGATACTCTGCCATATAATATTAAAGATATTGCAATTAAAAAAAAAGTGATCCATGCTTTCATCCTCTAGATTGTAAATAACATAGATTTTATGGATGGATAGGAGCTTTAATCTATCCATTGTGCTAAGCCTATTTAATATTGCTAATCAAAGTAAGAAGCTAGCATTAGGCTTAACATTTTTGCTCTAAACCACTATGCTCCACTCTACTTTTGTACCAATCCCAAACATTCCTTAGATTTCCTGTTTATTAATTCTATCATAGGTAGTTCATACCAGAGGTAAATATCTTCATTTTCAGTGTTTGTATACCAGGGAATCAACAAATTCCTTAGCAACTCTAGAGTTAGAGAACAATTTCCATTTTCTATCATCTCCTACACTTTGACTTTCCTTAAGAGCCTAGAGAGTGAAGTCCTAGCCTGCTAATTACAAATAAGGGCCCCCTGACCACTCAAGTAAGCTAGAGTTCCTATCCATATTTTCTAGGTTACCTATTATTGAACCATTCCCCTCAATTTTAGTATTTGGTTAAGGAACCATTAATAGGTATCTTTAGCATTCAGAGCCCAAAGACTATTCCCTTCATAATGTAGCTATGAATCCATTTGATGCACAATGATTCTTTCTCACATACGATTCTCCAAATCCTTTTTAGCATTAAAATTCTGTTGTTAATACTTACAGTCTCCAATACTAACCCTCCTACTTCCTTTGACTGACACATATCTTTCCATCTCACTTTTGACAATCTTTCTTCACCTCCCCTTTGACCCCAAAGGATTTGCTTCGTCATTATTTATATAGTTTTAATAATACGTTTTGACATGCATTTAATTGGTTATATAATTATTCCATAACCCTTAGCGATTAATGACATGAAATTGCTTAAGATACTCACTTTGACTCATATGTGATTTTAGGCACAATTCAAAAGTAAAAAAGTTAAATTGAGTTAAAAGCACGATATTTGGGCCATTTTCAAAGTCTAATTTGTCTTCATGGAGGAAGAAAAAGAAAATTAAAAGACAAGAAGAAGACCAAAAAAAATGAAAACACAAAGAAGAAGAATCAAGGTTGCTCACGACCAAATTTGAAAAAAAAGTAAAGAACATTAGCTGCATAGATTATGCATGCAAATTATCTTAACGTGAATTTAATGTCTTGCATGGCCATAATGTCTTGCATGGCTATCTTGCATGGCCATGTAAGAAATTAATCTAATTGATGGACAACCATGCTCACAGCTGTTGGAGAGAATCAAGGTGGATAGCCAAGCAAGGAGCTAAACAGCAGCAGATGGATAGATGGAAGCATGAAGTACAATACTACAACAACATATGAAGAAAATGCAAGGTAACTTGGTGAGGCAAAGAGCACAAAACTACAACAATAGTGGGGAGTAAAGAAGGACCAAAATGCAAGTAACACATGAAGAATACATAGGTGAATAAACAAGATATTATCGACTGGGTTAAATCGTGAGGGACCTTCGGGTGCATCAAGAGAGCATGAAGAGGGAGTTAAGCTCTCCATCATGAGAAGACCCATAGAGGGGTGGCTTCCCGACATCGATTCGAAGGCAATATCAACGTCAACTACCTGATTAAGCATTCCTTCCTTGTCTTTGTTGTTTCTTTCTCTCTTTAAACACTGATTTTGTTATCTGATGTGTATAGATTTGGGTATTATGAAAAGATGATTTTAATGCTTTCATCAGATCATTTTATTACAAACCCATTGTTAGAATATTCAATGCAATCCGTAATTGTTATGTTGAAATTCATTTGTAGAAACCAATGGTTCGTAATCATTAGGAATAACATAACTTAGGTTAAATGACCTATCGTATATGGTTGTTGCCTTGATTAATCAGTTTTCCTAATTTGTAATGCAGTTGCCCAATTGAATCTAGAGAGCATATCCTAGGTTATTTGGTGGCTAATTTTAATTAACGATCGTTTCTTGATTAAGCACAACCTAAGGGAAAACTCGAGTTAATAGATTAACCTACAATTAATAGTTTGTAGGAGAGGTTTGAGATCAACAAATCATCGAAATATGTTTAATTAGTGTGTAGGTTGAGATGGAACCAAATAATTGGATTCCTAAGGAATTCATAACTTTCATCACTTTGCATGTTTTCTTTAATTTATTTTTCTTAGTTTAGTTTCATTTTATCTTCTTATTTTGATCCAACCAAACCCCCTATAAACTAAACATCGATTAATTTCTTTTCAAAAACTAACTGAACACTCTCTGAGAGATTGACCTAGACTCGCCACTACTACAGTAGTAAGTCTAGTTTTTATTTTGATTAGTGTTACAACACGCTGTCAATTTTGGTGCCGTTGCTGGGGAGTACGGTGTTTTAGTTTATTTATGATTTTAATTGGTGTTTTGTATATATTTGTTCATAATTGGTTTCTTTTCAGTTATTTCTTGATCGTTTCATTTTCTGCTTCGTGTTTATGATTTAAAAAAGTAAAAAAAAAGATCATGGATGGAAGTTTCTTTAACTCTTGCTCTCAATCCTGTAACCATGGTTGGACCGATCAACCTAACTTTAGTTATGGATGGGATAATCAACAAAATTACTTCCATGATAGCTTGTAGGACGGACAACAATTTCTATACGGACTAGAAGTTTCTTATCACAATTTAGGTATACCATTGGAAGAATTGATTAATGTTATGAACAAGATGTACAACAACAGTTCCAGCAGTTCCAACATTATATATAGTAGCAGCTTCATTAGGGCTTACAACAACTTTGACAGAATACAATGTCTAGACTCCACAACGTGGCAAGCCAAATGGGTTAGATGGCAGCGAGGATCGACTACTTAGAATTACAAATGGAAGAGGAGCAGCTATATCAACCCGAGGTATACCAAGTAGACATGAGTGCAGAAACATTATAAAGTGATGAGGATCTTGAGTGCACTACTCAAGGAATTGCTTGTGCCAAAGAAATAGAGAAGGAGCTTGAAGCAGAAATGGATATATCTTTTAGCTAGGAGGTAAATATTGAGTTTCAATTTATTGTTAAGACTGACTCTTTACTATTACCTAGCAGTTTATAGAAATTGAAAGAGAATGAACAAGGTGAATAGTCATTTAAGATATTTCCTGAGAGCATGGACTCAGTAAAGATTGAGAGTTTGAAGATAGGAAATGTGCTGAATATGACAGACTATCAACCAAGACCATATCCTAAACTACCTCACATGGAAGTGGCTTAAATTGTAACACCAGAAGATTAAAAATTTTTCATATGAAGGAAGTGTGGAGTTGAGCTAGCAACCCTAAACAAAGGCGCTTCTTGGGAGATAACCCAAGGGAAGTAAATTTCTTTTCTTTAAATTTTCACATTTCTTTTTATATGCATGTGTGTTTTAGTTGTTTGTTTCTTATTTGTTTTTAAGTTTTCAATAAAATGAAAGAAAGAATAAAACAAATAAACAAACATTTGCTCATTTTCTATTACTTCTAGGACTATATAGTCATGAGTAGAAAATGAATTAACTAGAGAATTTCATGGAAACTTAAGCATGTACTTTTACTTTGGTGATTGGTCGATGTGAATTATCTTTAGAAGAGTAGTGACTAGTGGTAGACAAAGCCGGTGAGATTTTGAGCCTTCTTAGTCTGACACATCCATATTAGTCTCATTGTCTTTGTATATGTGTGACCTTCATGGAATGTGCATTCTAACTTTACCTTAATTTTCTATTCAAGATCACATTTTTATCACATGCATTAACATGGAAATGATTAGGCATTCTTTGCTTTTCTGAAATACATTAGCCAAATAGCCTACCCTATTGATATGATTTCTCCCTTATTAAGCCTCCTTGAGCTTTATTTGCCTTTTCGTTGTGTATTAACTACATTATATACTTTAACCCTAACCAAATGTCCCTCCCAATTCTTAAAGTTAGTGGAACATTTGCTTATTGTTGAGTTTGTGGATATACAAAAGTATAAGTGTAGGGGTGTACATATATGTGAGTTGGTTATAATGGAGGGAGGCTATCTTATATCATTGAAATTCCCATGTTGGTGTAGTGTCTTTTAATTTTCATAAGAGAAAAGAAAAGAAAGAAAAAAGAAAAGCAAAAGAAAATAAAAGAAAAAGGAAGAAAAAAGAAAAAGGAAGAAAAAAAAAGTGTAAATAAATTTATCAAGGAGGAAGTGCATATAAGTTGAAAAGTTGTTTATGATTAATGCATCCTCTTAAAGTTGTAAGGAATGGGGTATTTGAGTATGTTGAATATGAGGTAGATGTTGGCTTGGAAGGTTCACTCTACGTAGTTCAATGTATTGTTATCATCAATCTTTATGAGTGATCCCTTTTGATTAGTTATGCTTCAAGTGGTTTGTGTGTGAGAGCTTGAGTTTAGTTATGAAACATTGTTTTTGCATTCATCATAATTGATGTACATAATTGTGAGTGAATGTTGGTTTTTGCACTTGATAGTATATTGAGTGTTATTTTTGTTTCACTAGCTTTAATAACTTTCATGCTATTTGAACCAAATACATCTCACCTTACCTTTACCCATATTACAACCTTGAAAAGTCCTTTAATTCATGATTATGCATGTGAATTTTAATGGTGGAGAAATGAAATGATATGCAAAGTTGTGGAATGACATGATCATGAATGGTGTCGAGTGTACCCATTAACATACCTTGTTTAAACACATTTTCTAAGTTTAACATTAGATTGCTTGGTTTTTAAAGGTATTGAATGTTGAGTAATCATGAGTAAAAGCTTGGAATGTTAAGTTCTTGCTATGATCTTTGACAACCATGCATCTTTGCTTATGATTATGTATTCTTGGAAAATATGGGAATTGAGTAAATGTTTTGGGTCTTTGAACTTAATTTTGATGTTTTATCTGAGGACAACCAAAATCTAAGTGTGGGGGAAATTAACATGTGCTTAATTGATTGCATAATTATTCCATAACGCTTAGCGATTAATAACATGAAATTGCTTAAGATACTTACTTTGAATTATATGTGATTCTAGGCACAATTCAGAAGCAAAGAAGTTAAAGTGAGTCTAAAGCACGATATTTGGACACCATTTTCTGAAGGCTAATAATCACTTTTCATCATGTAACAAGAAGAAGAAAATTAAAAGACAAGAAGAAGACAAGAAAAATAAAAACACAAAGAAGAAGAATCAAGGTTGCTCATGACCAATTTCGAAAAAAAATGTAAAGAACGTGAGTTACATTGATTATGCATGCAAATTATCTTAACGTGAAATTAATGTCTTGCATGGCCATGCAAGACATTAATTTAATTAATGGAAAATCATGCCCACGACTGTAGAAGAGAATAAAGGTGGATAGACCAACAAGGAACAGCAACAGTGGATAGCTGGATGCATGAAGCATAATACAACATGAAGAAAACGTAAGGCAGCATGGTGAGGCAAGGAGAACAAAACGACAGCAGCAATGGAATGAAGGGACAAAACGCAAGTAACACATTAAGAATATGTAGGTACATGGAAAAGTAAGAAATGCAAAACGAAGACATTGAAAGGATGAGACCAAAATGCATAGTTGCAAGAGATAATAGGCAGACAACGAAGAAGGGTTTATGGGAAGTTTTGGTTTTAGTAAAAAGAGAAAAAAAGGCACAGCAGGAGGATTATTATTCAGACAGAACAACAACGAGGTTTTAAAAAACAAAAGAGAGGGCCACGCACAGTCGTGCATAGGTGTGTCATACCCGTGACACACCAAGTCACCGATATGACCATTGATAGCTCTTCAAATGCTATTTTTTTGGTATAAAATCTTTGTTTATGTGACGGCTGAAAGGGTATGAAAGAATAGGTTTGTTTTGACCGAGAGAAAAGAGAAGATATTTTTGGTTGTGCTGAATTGTGAGGGACCTTCGGGAGCTTCGGGAGAGCACCAAGAGGGAGGTAAGTTCTCCACCATGAGAAGACCCATTGAGGGGTAGCTTTCCGATGCTAGTTCGGAGGTGATATCAACTCCGACAACTTGATTAAGCATTCCTTCCTTGTATTTGTTGTTTCTTTCTCTCTTTAGAAATTGATTATGTTATCTAATGTGTATGGATTTGGGTATTGTGAAAAGATGATTTTAATGTATTCATTGGATCATTTTATTACAGACCCACTGCTAGAATATTCAATGTAATTCATAATTGTTATGTTGAAATTCATTTGTAGTGACTAATGGTTCGTAATCATTAGGGATAACATAACTAAGGTTAAATGATGCATCATATGTGGTTGTTGCCTTCATTAATTGGTTTTCCTAATTTGTAATGTGGTTGCCCAATTGAATCTAGAGATCGTATCCTAAGTTATTCAGTAGTTAGGTTTAATTAACGAGCGTATCTTGATTAAATTCAACCTAAGGCAAAACCCAGGTTAATAGATTAACCTACGATTAATAGTTTCTAGGAGAGGTTTGAGAACAGCTGATCATTGAAATATATTTAATTAAGGGGTGGGCGGAGATAGAACCAAAGGACTTGATTCCTGACGAATTCACCATTTTCATCACTTTACATGTTTTCTTTAATTTGTTTTTTTTCATTATTTTAGTTTTATTTTATTTTCTTATTTGAAACTAACCAAACCACCCCCATAACCTAAACACCGATTAATTTGTTTTCAAAAGCTAACCAAACACTCTTTGAGGGATCGACCTAGACTTGCTAGTAGGTCTAGTTTTTATTTTGATTAGCGTTACGACACGCTGTCACCTTTTGATAAGAAAATATGAGAGCACCAATATATTTGCATAGACAAGAAGACCGATCTCAATAGTTGGAGTTTTCAACCATATAAAAGATTCCTATTGGTCTATTAACCCAATATTTTCTAAATTTTTTTCAATCAGAGGAAGAAATTCTCTATATTAAAGCCTTTTTGATGAGATTAGAAGTCCTAAATATAGATGAGAAGGGTTTTGTTTAGCCATATCAATAATTTGATTCATTATATATGAGAGGTGAATATCATTTTTTGAAAATATGAAGAAGCTTTTTTAGAGATCAATACTTAGACCAGGGATCTCATTGAATCTTTGTAAGGTACTCATCAGTATTGATACTAAATTAGCATTAACTTTGCATAATAAAATAAGATCGTTTGCAAAACATAAATTTATTAGAGAAACAAATTTACATTTGGAGTGATACTTGAAATTTGGGGTGATCGAGACAATGTGCTTGAATAAGTGAGAAATTCCAATCAAATTATGAACAAGTAGGGGGATAAGGGATACCCTGGCCTAATTCCTTTAGAACCTTTGAAAATTTTGGTAGGATTCCTATTAATCAAAATACAAAAGGAAGTAGTAGTGATGCAAGCTTTGATTTAGTTTATAAACATTTGGTGAAAATTCAAGACTTCAGGTGCCTGTAAAATGGAGTTCTAGTAAACATTATCAAATGCTTTATGGAGATCCACTTTGATAACATAGTTCAGTGGATAATTTCTCCTTGTGTATCCTTTCACAAGTTTTGCATGATTAGAATATTATCTCCAATACGTCTATTGCTTAAGAGAGCTCTTTAGTTCTTACTAATTATAAATTTCAGGACTAGTCTTAACCCATTTTTATAAAAGAAATAATATTTTAAATTAAAAAAATTGAGAAGGTAGTACAAAGATACCAAAATAACAAGATAGCAAAACAGAATATTATACTTAGATAACCACTCATGCTATAGTAGATTAGTGAGCTAGATGCTCAATGAGGATAAGAGGCTTGTGCTTGCAGGTCTGTTTCAGGTTTTTGAGTAGGATTAACTCTCTTAGTTCCTTGAACATCTCTGTAATAATGGTTTCCTTGGAGAAACTTTTATTTGCAAACCTTCGAGAGTTTCTTTCTTTGCACAGTATGTATACACAAAGCCCTAAGGGCAGGATATGAATTAGCTTGTTTAAACTTGGATGAGCTATTAGGTTGAGTAATTTTTATCTTAGTGAAGGAGTTCCCTGGATCAAACCGTAGACACTTCCTTGTGATATTATCCAGTATGGTTCTTTTGAAAGGATATGTAAAAAAGAGATTATCTCTTGTTTCCACATGAACCCGAAACATTGGACAAGTTTTGTCCACTTGCAGATATGACAGTCTATCGGATGTGTTAAGTCTATTTTGGATTGTTAACCATAGTATAAAGGATACTCTTGGAGTTAAAGCCTTGCTTTATATGATCTTATGACAAACTACCTTTGAGCTTCTTCTTCTTCTTCTTATCAAGTCTTTGGTGCTTTTGTTGGTAAGTTTATGGATAGGTTGGTTTTGCCAGTAGAAGGTATCAAAAGAGGTTAGGTTGGGTAGATAGGTAAGTAGGTTGTAGGTGTCTCAAGCTGTGATAGAAATTCCATGAAACATTATTGATCATGGAGCTAATTCTTATATTGAGGGATGAGGTTTAAAGATTGTTAAGTTGTTGAAATGTTGTGTGAGTTGTCCCATACCCAACCAATTGTCATACCACAGAGATATTAATCTTCCATTCCTGATTGTTCATAAGACTTCATTTTGCATGTTATCTTTTAGCTTTAGAAGTTGGTTGAGAAAGTGAAAGTATGAGGCCTTTTGCTTTATTTCCCATATGCTTATGCCTTTGGGGAAGTAACCTTATCCTTTAGATCCACTCTCCGCTTTCTATTGAACCACCAAAGGCTAACCTTTTAATTGTTGAACTAAAACTAATATTGGAGAACATTTAGAGAGACTTCATTTCTCTGTTGGTGCAGCCAAAGGTATGTCTGGAATCTCTTTCTTTTCTCTTTGATTTTAGCACTAAGATTCCTCTATTACATTCTTGCTCCTCATCGGATTCTAGATCAGCTTCTTCCTTCTTCTATGCACCTCTCAGCTTCTGTTTCTTAAACACAGGGGCATCTTAGACCTTTCCTTCTAACTCCACACTACTGCCTATTTTCCTTATCATTTTTTCATAACCAAATTTTGACAGACCCATATTGCAAGCCTACACCCTTCCCTTTTCATGCTTCAGCCATCACGATGCTCTATGTAACTTCGCTCCCCCCTGATTTTCCACCTTTTCCATCCCACATCGCGACCCCTACCCCCACCTCCACCTTCACTCCCACTCAAAATACTCCAGAAATATCCCCAACCTCAGTTGGTCTTTATCCTTAGAAAACTTAGAAACAAATGGTTGGGGATTGGATCCCCTTGAACTTGGCATATATACCACCCCTAGAAATGGACCTTGAGGTACTAAAAGGAAGGAGCACACAACTAGGAATCCACAATCATTGGATTCTTCTTTGATTAACCACCAGCTTTTCTAATAGTATCAAGATGGGCCAACAAAATCTGGAAACTCAAAGACTGACAAATGTTCTGCTCTCTAAAGAAAAACTAATTCTATTTACCTTCTTTTCAATTTTTGAAGCTAAAAAAATCCTAGAAGAAGGACCATGGCATCTTGTTAACTAACCATTAAGATCCAAAACATCCCACTTTGGATAAATTCCATAATATTCCCCTTAAATATTAGACAACCTAGGGGTTAAGCTCCTTAGCTAGCTATATTGGAAGACCGTTGTGTATGGATGAACACATTGAAAAGAAGAAACAAATAGGCTATGCAAGGATATACATCAGTGTGGAACTTTCCAAGGATCTCCCAAACGAAATCCCAATCTTGAGACTAGGGGAAGATGACAACTTATAGGCATATAGCATAACCATTTCTTACCACTAGAAGCCACCCTCTAAAACTTAAGGTAGGACTTAGAAACCAATTGAAAAAACATTTAAAACTAGAAGCTATCAGGCGCTTATGTGGGAAGCAGACAAGGTTCAACCTCTTAGAAACTATAGGGAAACACAATCTTATATTTCTAGCTACAGAAACCATAGTCATACAAGATGGTATTGTCACACAATTAATCCCTGAGCCTTCCACCACCCCTAAAAACATTGAGGTTCAAATTAATGATATGCTAAAAAAAGGTCATGATAAACACAATCATGAACCCGATGATCAAAACTTATTGCACAATGCAGGAAGGGAAAATATGGAGATACTTGATACAATACTTGTAAACTAGAAGGAAGACAATATTAAATCACTGGTCACTAAAGTTGCTTCAGAATGTCTGAAACATCCTACAGAAGAGTCGACAAATGTTAACAACACTAATGTACTTAATACATCAAATGTCCCTGTAACTCCTATTAGAACTAAAGGAACCAATGATGCTAAAGACAATGCCAAATTTCAAACTGTGGAGAGAAGGAGATCCAAAGAGGGTTTGTCAGACATCATAAAACATAATCTCTACATATAAAATATAAAACCTAAGAAAAAATGATAAAGCACTACGGATGTTAACGCAAATGGTGTCAAATTCAATGCAGAGTTAGTCACGTTATCTTTTTTACAATGTAAAACAAGAGTCCTTTAACCTCAAAACTCAAGCTTTCAATACAATCTTAAATCAATAACCCTTGATTTAGTAGTTGACTTCAGAGGAGCAGTACAACAGATTTCAACCAACCCAGTTAGTCGAGGGGCTAATCGAGGTGTCCTATAAGCATCAGAATCGTTTAACATTTGAGTAAGAGCACTCCTGGATTTGCTTAAACACTATAACTTCCAAAACATTTTTATACAATGTTTCAAACATCTCTTCATCTATAAAAGAATCTACATCAAAAGAACAACTTCTGAAGGAAGAGGTAAAATTAAGACGATGTCAAACTTTGGCTCTTGCTTCATTAAGATATTTCCTACAGTGTAGAGCCTTATCCATTTCATTGGAGTCTGGATCCTTTGTCTAACATTACTCTATCAATTTCCCATTTGAAACAATCAAATCCACCAAAAAAGAAGAAAAAGGAGATGTGCAGAGTGATAAAAATAAACAATTTTATCATAAAACCTTACCAAGATTGTTAAATTCCTCATGAAATTTCATTTGCATAAACTACATATCATCTTTTGTTGCATGAATTCAATGTTTTAATTCCTGTAAAAGAAGGATAATTGAAATAAACAATCATGTTGCTGATAGAAACACACAAGCAGTAGAGGAAATTAACAAACCTGAACATCTTTTTGTTGTTAATCAAAGATTATATATTGTTTAAAGGTTTGGTTTTGTAGTTCCTCGTCCTTTTTCATGCCAGAAGATTCCTCTTTTTTGATCACTTTATTGTCCATTTCATCACTCTTTATAAATCAAAAATTGAAGAAATTAGTATGTATAAAAATTAAGGTGATACTATCAAATTTGTAGCTTTTGATATATAATTATGCTACTCATAGTTGTAGATTAAGAGCTACCTTTTTATTTGTGAAAACAATTTTGAAGGAAAACTTATAGCCCTGTGAAGTTGTGTTGCCTTTAGGTGTCACCTTTAGTTATAAATTACAACATTAACACAAAATAGTTTGGATGTTGGTTAAGCTCATTCTCTTCTGAATAGAAAAGCTAAATTTTGGAATACCATATCATACTTGCTTGCAATTCGATGTTCAAACTCCTCAACAAGCTTGCTTAGAACCTATTCTACTAACTATTGCAAGCAGAAAAGGCATAAGAAGGATTAAGATTTGTTGTAAGACTTGTTCATACTAAAATATAAGAACTATAGAGTTGCAATGCAATGCAAATATCTTCATTATGGAGTGGGGGTGAGACAATTTGCCAATTTCTAATGATATTCTAATTTTTTGTTTTCACAAAAGGAAAACTTATTTTATCGAAATTGTTTAAAAGCTAATTTCAAATAATAATGTAGTTTGTGATGGGAGACCCAATAAGAACTTGTCCTAGAGAACCTTCAACAAGATGAAGCTATGCCCAGGAATGGCCAGATTCAAGCAAACACACGGAATCACAAGAAACAAAATTGAAAAGATATAAACATAACACAAAGAGAAAATGGGAGGTTAGAAGAATGTTGGTCGATGGAAAGAACCCTAATAAAACTTGTCTCTTAGAACTCTAGCAAGAATGATGGTCAATGGAAAGAACCCTAAGAGAACTTGTCTCTTAAAACTCTAACCTTGGGACGCCACAAAGGAAGACCACTTCTTTGATAAGTCAAGTATTCTCAAAGAATACAAAGAAAGCAAGAAAGCTCTCAATATTATTTCTAAATGAAAGATCCCCTTTCAAAGTACATAGAGGGTGCCTATTTATAGGAAAACTTCCTAAATTAATGTCCTAAAGAAGAAACAAAATAAAAGTAAACAAAAATAAACTTAGAAAGGTGTTGACTAGATGACCTTATTTAAAGGATAACAAAAAAGGAAACTAATTAAAACATGATCTAAACATATTGGACCTTATAGATCACGTCCTTCTCTTTATTTTTAAGTGGCACATGATTGTCACATGGTATTTCAAGTGAGTTCTCCCAATTGGACTCCATGTAGGCCTTTGGACACTTCATATTGGGCTTCAAGGAGTAAGACAATGCCTCTTGGACCTTTATGAGATGAAATTTGACTCAATAACATGGGCTTTACCTCTTGAAGGTCTTGGATCAAACAATTCAATGCTTGCTTCATGTCTTTGGTCTTAGCTCTTGTCATTAGGCCTCCAACATCTTGTAATGGATCTTTAGGAGCATTAGACTTGAATTTTGGGGCTTTGATATGGGAATTTCGTTCAACCCCTTTCCTTGCACATTCAAACTTTAAATATGATCCAATAGTTCCTAAGCCTCCTCTTGAAAGCTCATGTCCATGTAAGTCATGTCCTAGGCTTCCTTGAGGCAAATCACACCACGTGTGCTTCTTTTGTCTTTCATATGTCCATGGTTCTCCATCATTCCCTCCCTCCTCGAAAGGATTTGTCCTCGATTCTGTAGCATCAAAGAGGGATAAATCAGATACATTGAATGTAGCACAAACATTACCATAAGAGCTAGGCAAATCAATTTTATAACCATTATCATTAATCCTTTCTAAAACTTGGAAAAGGCCATCTCCTTTGGTTGTAGCTTAGATTTCCTTTGTTTTGGAAACCTCACCTTTCTCAAGTGCACCCAAACCCAATCACTGGGTTCAAATATAACACGCCTTCGGCTTTTATTAGCTTACTTTGCATATTGTTCATATCTTCTCTCAATGTTGGCTCTAACTTTAGCATGCAACTTCTGCACAAATTTAGCCTTTTTCATACCGTCAAGGTTAGTAACTCATTAGAAGGCAATGGAAGAATTTCCAATAGAGTCAAAGGATTAAACCCATAAACAATCTCAAAAGGAGAAAATTGCGTAGAAGAATGAAGAGCACGATTATAAGCAAACTCAATGTTTAGGAGACACTTTTCCTAATTCTTCAAGTTCTTTTGGATGATCGCACGCAACAATGTAGTCAAAGTTCTATTTACCACTTTAGTTTGACCATCCGTTTGAGGATGTGCAATAGTAGAAAACAAGAGTTTAGTGCCAAGTTTATTCCATAGAGTCCTCCAAAAGTGACTAAGAAATTTCACATCTCTAT
>JAOTAX010135831.1:0-17616 GCA_025629825.1 Erythroxylum guanchezii | reverse complement strand
TCAAAATCAAGAAGATAAAATGATTTCAATTACTCCATAATTGTTGCATTCATTGCTTTTGATTTGAGAAATTGCTACAATTGTTGCATTCATTGCTTTTGAATGATTTATGATAGTGTTACATGTTTTGGAGTATGAATTTTGATAATAAATTGTGAAATGATGATGAAATTGCATATGGAATGTTTCATGCTCATGGAAGACAAGTTTTCAAAATGTGTCATTTGGGCAATTAGTTTTCAAGTTCATAAATTACATGTTATGTGGGCTTTGTAGTCCATCCAAGAATTGTCACGTGCACATTGACCAAGTTAAGGCTTCTTTCGTCTGCTCGCTAGTGACACGGAGCTCCTTTATGGACTCCCTCAAGTTTACGACTACACAGGACCATTATATGGAATTGTGTAGTTCGTCATATTTATGGATCTACCTAAACCATTATGATGTGTTTATATGTTTACATGAGTTTACAAGTTTGATAAATGCATAATTTATGTTGCTTATAAATTGTTTGATTACATGACCAGAACTTTGAGGAACGAGTGTTTTATGGATTTCAATAAGAATTTTCTATGTCAATGAACATTTTAAAAGGTTTGCTTATTATTCGTTATAAACCTATTACCTATGAGCGTTAAGCTCACCCCCCTTTCATTCCCATCTCCAGGTGATGAGAAAGAGATCAGATGAAAGAAAGTTAAGGCATTTGTTTGATTATGAATTTGTTGTATTTTTTAAGTTGGATTGATGTAAAATGAGACTTTAGACATATGTTGTGAATTATGAGATTTTGTACCTTTTGTTGTATTTTGGATTTTGAGATTGATGATGTAATATGGCTTAGAATGCCATTAAAGTTTGTAAACATTTGTCTTTTGATGTAAATGAAATATAGATTTGTGTATGGATTTGAATGTAAATTTGTATATGAATGACTATGATGAATGTTGAGCATGGATGGTTGATATGTATATATAAGTGAGATATTATGGAAAAGACACGTAGGATTTTGGTGAATGATGAGATGCTATTGAATATGAGGGGTCATATGAAATGAGTTTGAGTGTTGGATGAATTCCAATTGGAAGTTAAATTGCTATGAATGATGTTGTAATAAAGGAAGTGAAGTTGGGATAAATTGTAAGTTTTGCATGAGGATAAAAAAAATGTGTATGCTGATTTCTAAGGAAACACTGTATCGATTTAGATTGAATTAGACAAAGTTGCCTTCATAAAAGTTGTAGTTCGTCTTTATAGCTTTCCAACGCTATAAAGTATGCAATTTTTCGATATCAGAGTTGTAAGTTATGATCATTACAAGTTAGGATATAGTAAAGAACGTACTTCTCGAACAATTAGAGTTTATGAAGTGATATTGGACTAGAAAGAGTTGATTTTGGAAAGGGTATGAGTAAAGGAGGTTAGGATAGGTTTAGGACCCTTAGGAGGGGTCTTGGAGGGTGAAAATTTTGTGTCACCTGAAGGTTACACGGCCTGCCCGTGTAAAATCACACGGGCCGTGTGTTTTTGGGCGCAGGGACACAATTTCACTCGAAGGTTACACGACCTGACCTTGTTGGATCACACGGTCAGTGTGTTTTCTTAATGACATAATTTCAATTTTTGGTCTTCATGAAAGTTGTAGCCCTAGATGTCTTCTTTCTAACCGTCAAAAAATGAAGTCAATCCGACACATATAGAGAGAGTTATGACGTTTGCGCCAAAGTATGTTCAATAGAAGTAAAGTCATGAACGTATTGGATTCGTTTGGCCATAACTCCTTCGTCCGACCTCCGATTGAGGTGATTCTTGAGGCGATAGATTTATAACATGTTTTTCTACCTCTCCATAAAAATTGGTAGCCATTGGTTTCGAGTTCAAAAGGTTTGATGGTAAGGAAGTGAGGGGTTGGTTTGGAGAGCTTGATCGGGCTATAAATATACTTTGAGTTTTTAAGCATATCTTGAGCTATAGAGCTCCGATTGAGGTGGTCCTTGTTTCTAAATAAACTAGAGACTAAGAGCTACCATTTTGAAGAAGTTAATTATGATTTTTATGATTTCATCATGTTGCTCGCCTTTGTGGTTTGAGATGTTACGTGAACAATATGAACCGATGATGGCTAATGAGGGTACTTTGAAGTAACCCTAACAATGAAACCCGCTTAGGCTTTATGAGGGTTAAATGAATTCGATTTTGGATCGATTGTTGGGCCCTGTTTAAGGAGTAAGCTCATGCTTTATAAGGGCTAAATGAATTAACCCTGTAGGGTAAGACGTACATGTTTCATGATTCCGAAGAGTGTTGGAAATTCAAAATAATAATAATAATAATGAGTAATGAAGAAGATCACGTTTTATGATTTCGCAAGGGTTGGACTCCAGAATCAAGCGGTGTCCAACATATGTAGTATCAGAGCAAGGGTTGGGTTCCGGAAACGGGATCCAACATCCCTTGCAACCATCAAACAGCTCCTTCCCCCTTCTAGGCCCCTAGGCCCTTCGGCAATTACATCCTCTGCCAACGATGCCACTATTATACTTGACTCCCCGATGAATGACATGGCAGAGCATACTAAGATTTCCCCTGATGAGGGACAACTTTGCAATGGGGCCGGCACCCTTGCCTCCTAGCCCATTCCTTTTCTCTACTCTTTTTATGTCCATCCTCCTATGGAATTGTCAAGGGGATGGGGGTAAATCCTTCCAACCTATCCTCAAGAATTACATCCGAACTTACAAACCGATCCTGGTAGTTTTGGTGGAACCTCGCATCAGTGGTTCTCGGGCTTAGAACATTATTATGAACTTGGGCTTCAACTAGTCCTTCCGAGTAGAGGCCGTAGGCTTCTCCGGCAGCCCATGGCTTTTATGGAATAAGGACACTCCTATTCAAATTCTGATAACCCATCGACAATTTATTCACGTCAAGATCCAATGGACTCATACTCCTTTCGTTTTCACTGCTATTTACACCAACCCGAATTACTCGCTTCAACATTTCCTGTGGGACCACTTACAACATATTGCCCGGACCACCTCTATACCTTGGTTATTGGGCGGCGATGTTAACGCAAAATTAGAATGCAACGATCAACGTGGTGGCTCCAGACTTCGTTCAGGAGTGAGTCCTTCCTTTCGAGACTGCATCCAATGTTGTCACTTGCAAGATCTTGGGTTTATAGGACCTAAATTCACCTGGAGACGGGGCCAGCTTCATGCCCGCCTTGATCGTGCTTTCTGTTCTATTCCCTGGTTGATGGCATTTCCTCACGCGACTATTCATACCTTTCCCTTCCTGAAATCTGATCATTGCCCCCCCCCCCCCTCCGTCACTTTCGCGGTCCCTACGCCTCCTTCCCTTACCCTTTGAACTTTCCGCTTTCAGACTGACTAGTTGACCCATGACCATTTTGGCCAAACTGTCAAGGACAATTGGCACCCCAATTTTTCGACTATTACTACTAAGCTCGGGCATTTGGCTACCAAGCTTCAGCAGTGGAACTCCACCACCTTCAGGAACATTTTTCAACGCAAAAGGAGACTCATGGCATGACTTCGGGGCATTTAAACCTACCTGGACGCTGATGACTCTGCTTCTTTGCGAGACCTGGAGGTTTATCTACAACAGGAGCTTGAACAGGTCCTTATCCACAAGGAACTGTTTTGGCACCAAAAATCGCGTTGCCAGTGGCTCGCGTAAGGGGACCGAAAAACTACATACTACCATGAGATCACTACAGGCCGTCGACGAACTTTGCACTATTGCTTCCTCCGAGATGAAAATGGATGTGAAAGGTCGAATCCCCTTTGCATTCAACGCATCGCCCGCACCTTCTTTGCCAACCTTTACACTACTGGCCAGTCCTCCTCGCCACCCTCCCTTCCTTCCGGTACTTTCCCCCCTCTCCCTCGATAGGCCCGTACAGATCTGCTCGGACCTATCTCTCCTGAAGAAGTCAAGAATGCTTTCTTCAAAATGAATCCACACAAGGCACCGGGCATTGACAAATTCACTATGCTTTTCTTCTAATCCCAGTGGGATCACATTAGGCCCAATCTCGTCTTATTCATACAACAAACCTTTCGGCATGAAACATGGGAGCAAGCCCTGAATCGTACTATCTTGGTCCTCATTCCCAAGACCCCCTCATCGCGGTCGATTACGCAGTTCTGACTTATCGCTCTGTGTGCGGTCCTCTACAAAACTATCACCAAAGTTGTTATCAACAGGCTGAAACCCCACCTCGACAAACTTGTAGCCCCAACCCAATGTAGCTTTGTCCCAGGCTGGAAAATTGTTGATAACATCATCATTGCCTAGGAAGTTATTCATTCCATGTGGCGAAAAAACGATAAAATCGAGTTCTTGGAGGTTAAGATGGACCTGGAGAAAGCCTACGATCGGCTTTCTTGGGATTTTATCCACGATACTCTCATTACTATCGGAATACTGGACTCTCTCATTAATCTTATCATGAAGTGTGTTTCCACGGTGACTATGCAGGTTAACTGGAATGGAGCACTAAGTGAAGCTTTTACCCCTATTTGGGGTATCTGTTAAGGAGACCCGCTTTCGCCTTACCTGTTTGTGCTGTGCATAGAGCGCCTTGAACATCTCATCACTCACTTCGTGGCCCACGGACGTTGGTCGCCTATCACTTTAAGTCGCCCAAATCCCCCTATATCCTACCTGTTTTTTGCTGAGGACCTCATCTTGTTCTCTGAAGCATCTCTTGATCAGGTCTCTATCATTTGTGACACCTTAACTACTTTTTGTGCCACGTCGGGCCAATTAGTCAAGACAAATCCCGAGTTTTCTACTCCAGAAATATTTCCCCCTCTACAGCGCGTACTCTTAGCAGAACGCTGGCCTTCAAACAGACATCGAACCTCGGTCGCTACCTTGGCGTACCCCTGCTTCACGAAAAAGTCACTAAAAAGACTTATCAGTATTTTCTCGACAAAGTCCAAGACCGCCTCTCAGGTTGGCAAGCCAACTTCTTGTCTTTTGCGGGACGCATCACATTGATCCAGTCGATCCTTAATGCACTCCCTATTTATACGATGCAAACGATTCGTCTTCCTTGGGATTTGTGCGATGAATTGGAGAAACTTCTGCGTACCTTTTTATGGGGCTCCTCCCTCGAAACTTAGAAGATACACCTTGTTCACTGGGATCAAGTCTGCCAACCCAAGGAATTGGGTGGGTTAGAAATTCGGAACATCCGCACCACCAATGATGCTTTGATTACTAAATTAGGGTGGGCTATGATCACTAAACCTACCGCTTTATGGGTTCAAATTTTATCGGCCAAGTATAAATTTGATATCAACCATATCTCTTCCGCTATTCCTACTACCGGTGGCTCATTGGTGTGGCGAAGTATCAAGGTCATTTGGCCCAACGTGATCAACGGCATGTGCTGGATGATTGGTGACAGATTCCAGACTCGATTTTGGCTTGACCCATGGGTCGCCAATGTGGGTCCCCTTTTACAGTATGCTACCACTCCTATTCCTTCCGCTGAACTTGAATGTCACGTTCACCACTTCGTGGACACCATTGGTAATTGGGCTTGGACTAAGTTTCAACCTTTGCTTCCTTCCTCAATCTGGCTGTCCATTGCGGGAACTTTCCCCCCCAAGCCTTACCTCGGCGCCAACAAACTCATTAGGGGACTGTCACCTACTGGAAAATTCACTACAGCTTCGGTCTACTCTATGCTTATGGAGCACCCTCGGGCTCAACCCGACCGCTTGTGAAAGAACATTTGACAATGGCCCGGTCCATAGCGTATCCGCTCTTTTCTTTGGCTCTTTGCTCAAGACCGACTCCTCTCCAACCAACAACGCGCTCGCAAGCACCTCACTACGAGCTGGGAATGCTATCACTATCGTATGGAGGAGTCCTCGCTCCATGTTGTTCGCGATTGCCCCAAAGTGCGGACTCTTTGGTTTACTTTTCCTCGCCACGTCATCTCTCCCACCTTTTTCACTAACAACCATTAGGAATGGCTCACTACTAACCTCTAGACCCATAAGTTGGTCTTGGGCCTTGACTGGGTAGCTATCTTTGGGACTGTTTGTTGGTTCTTATGGACATGGCAAAATATGACCCTTTTCGACACTCAGTTCTCCTGCAACTATCATCCTTAATTATGTCTGCCTAAGTTCCCAGGCATCAGCCTCGCTTGGTCGCGTCCGTCTGGCTCCTCGACCGCGATACGAGCAATTTATTGGATGGTGCCCGCGTATCCCAAGGTGGGTCAAACTGAATACTGATGGGGAGTGTTGTAGCGAAACCTTCTCGGCCACTGCAGGTGGTATTCTTCGGGATAGCTCTGGTGATTGGCTTGGTGGGTTTGCTCAGAATATAGGCCGGTATTCTCCGGTTTCGATTGAACTCTGGAGCGTCTACTCAGGTCTCCAACTTGCCTGGACCCTTGGTTTTCGACGCGTGGTTCTTAAACTGGACTCTCTCATGGTTAAAGAGTTCCTCTTTGACACCCCGCATAAATCCCTGTCTCTCAATCCTTTAGTCCTAGGTATCAATGAACTACTTATCCGGAACTGGGTTATCCTTCCTCGACACACTTATAGAGAGGACAACCGGTGTGCGGACTGGCTCGCCAATCATGTTTTTACTTTGAGACTCGGTCTCACCATTTTTGAAAGAGCACCCTTTAGATGTGTCAGTATCTTTATAGAGAATAGGGCAGGGGTTAGCCTCCTTCTGAGGCTCTTGTAATTTGTGTTGTTTTTCTTGTAAAAAAAAAAGCGCATTCATGAAGAGATACGAATAAGATTGTTTAACGAAAAATCAATACAGCAAATATTAGAAGTAACTGTGTAACTGTACACCATTGGATTGGACCTCAAAAGATATTACACAACAGCTGTCTCCCTACCCAATGCACTGCTTTTGGTTTCTTTCTATGAGCCATTTCCGAATATTCATTTGGAGCCCTAGGATTTGCTTGCTTTTTAGTGGGTGCTGAAGAACGTTGGGCAGTCCTCAGGCAGCCAGACCAAGTTGCTTTTGACTTGTAAGAGTAATGTTTTGTTTACCAACTTTCGAACTGCTGTCATTTTCACGACGGGACAATTACAGAAATAATCAAGTTTTCTTTTCCATTTAAGCAGCTCATTTTCAACTGTGCTCCTTGAGGAATACACAGCATCAGGCTATATCTTGAAGAGGTTCTGAGATATTTGATTGCATGTATCAGCTAAGCATTAACAAGCTAGGGCAAAGATCATATTTCAACACCACCCGTATAAATTAGGATTACTGCACAAGAAATCAATTTCTGCCTAACCAATCGAATTTCTGCTGATCAATCAATGGAAACTGGTAAAAAAAGTATCTTTTCAGGGTCCCAAATATTGGAAATCCGTCAAAAGGAATCCGGTAATCTAGTTGCAGGACCGTTAAGAACTACTAACATAAAACAAAAATGAAACAGAAGAACCGTGGCTACAAAATATATATCAGTTACAGAAAGCATTATCTCCTTTTGCTTCAATTGAACAAATCGGGTTCCTCTTCCAGGACAATCTTTTTGAATCCCTTCTCTTGAATTCCAAATATGTGTTGAATCCCATTCTCTTGAATCCAAATATGTGTTCTCATATTCATCCCGACTCCTCTTGACCTTCTGAAGGGCAACTGATCAGCTCCAGTATGTTAAGTACCTCTGCCATGTCAGGGCGGTTTGATGGCACTTGTGACGTGCAAATCAAACCCAATTTAATTATGGGAATTACCTCCTCCGCACGGTAGTTACCAAGGAGCATTTCGTCAACACATTCTTCCAACCTCCCTTCTTCTAATGCACCACGGACCATATCACTGAGCACCACCACATCTTCTTCCATATACTCAACAGGCCTAGTGCCAATCACAATCTCCAAAACCAAGACTCCAAACCCATAAACATCACATTTCTCGGTTATTTTAACTGTTCTACACGAAAACTCGGGTGCCATGTAACCTAATGCACTCTGAATCTTGCTGCTCAGCACATAGTGGTCTAGCATTGGCAACAACCTTCCTAGGCCAAAATCTCCGACTTTTGGTTCACCAGTATCATCAATGAGAACATTGCTTGATTTTATGTTGTAATGGATGATATTTGATTGGTGCAAATGGGCCAGACCCTTAGCAGTCCCAAGAATTATGTTGAACCTCTCATTCCAAGAAAGAAAATGTCCACACGATCCTTCATGGAGATGTTTATACAAGCTTCCACCAGAGACAAACTCGTATATAAGGAGCTGTAAGGACGGAGTCCAGTAATAACCTTCAAGTGCAACAAGATTTTGATGCCTGACTTTTCCCAAACATTTTACCTCTCTTTCAAATTCCCCTTGGGACTTGACAAGACTTGAAACAGTGAGTTTCTTGATTGCAACTGGATGTCCATCTCGAAGGACTGTGCAGTAGACTGCTCCAAACCCACCACGCCCAAGTTCACAATCCTTGTTGAGCAAAGCATGTGCTCCAGTACTGAAGTCAGGCTCACCTGAAAACATGACAAGTTTGCCCGAGTTGGCATCTATAGAGGAGGAATGACTGAAATCATCACTTGCAGATAATGTAAGGGCAGCTGCAGAGCTAGATGTCAATGACCGAACACGAAGGTTGAGGACAGTGATGGTAATAACGCCAACAACAATGAAAGCAGCTGCACCAATTGCAATGAGAGCAGATATGCTCAAGATTATTCTTCTATGACCAATATTTTGAGGTATAGTATCAGAAGGTAATTCAGAAGACGAGTTTGGATTCAGAACAATAGGTTTGGGAAGTACTACAGGACATGACTTATTAACAGCAGCGCCACAAAGGGATGGATTGCCAGACACAGATGAAGGCGATATGGTGTTGAAGAAACCGCCAGCAGGAAGTTCACCCAGCAAATGATTGTGGGAAATGTTGAAGGAGGACAGGTTAGGAAGATTGCCTAGCTGTTTGGGCAGGCTACCGTTTAGGATATTGAATGACAAGTCCACAATTTGTAAGTTTGCAAGTTTTCCTATTGCAGCAGGTATTGGACCAGACAAGCTGTTTTGACATAGGATTCTTCACCAACCAATTGGAAAAAGAAGAAGGAAACAAGAAACAGAAAAGAAAAAAAGACTTGTCAGAACGATGAAGACATATCAATCCAGATGACTATAAATGTAGCCGAAGGCCAAGCAAATCAAGGATTTTCCCTACTTCTGGTATCTGGCAGTAACCACAGACAAATTAAACGTCATATTATTCTGTTAACAATCAGTTTTGACCCAAGAAAAAATGCTAAAGAATGCTTCATAACCAAATTCATGCTTCGCTATTTTTTAGAGGTTTGGGGATGACTACCAATTGAAAAATGCATTTCAATATGAAACTGGGTTTATTTACTAATCAGGTCAGAACATTGTATTGGAGAAAGGGTATACTTCTACTGAAAGTAGCGTCCTTGATTCCAATACACTATTTTGCATCTAATTCAGTAACTGGACTTGTTTTTCATTCGAAGATTTCATGATTTAAAAGTAAAATAATAAGCTCAAGTACTCGAAAAAGACCAGTTTATGTGACTCAAGATCGTTATCTATATTTTCCTAGAGAAAAGAAGACCAGGAAAGACACAGGTCAGAGAGCTTACAAAGTTGTTAGGGAAGAAATGTTGCCAATAGAACCAGGAATTTGTCCCGACAACGAGTTCCTATTTAGCCTCAGTTCCTTTAAAGAAGCTCCGCCAATTTCCAAAGGAATGCTTCCATTTAGCTTATTATCACTCAAATCAAGAACATCCAGTTCCTCTAACTCACCAATGGTAGCAGGAATAGACCCCTCGAGAGAGTTATAAGATAGATTCAAAAATTTTAGGCTGCGCAAACCCCCAACAGAAGCTCCAATTTCACCGGAAAATTCATTATCAGATAAATCCAAAACTTGAAGCTTTGTTCCTGCAACTGAGTTGAAACTCCCACTAATCTTATTCTCCAAATGCAAAACTTTATCCAAACCCGAACCGAAAATCCACCAAGGAATGTCTCCACTGAATGAATTTTGGCTTAAATCCAACACCAAAATACCTTCACAATTGGCTAAAGACTCGGGTGGGATTCCACTTAAACTATTAGCAGAAAAATTTATTACCTTTAACGACTGAAGATTCCCGATCGAGTTTGGAAGCTGACCCGAGAACCGGTTCCTGGATAGATCCAAACTTTCAAGACTTTTCATATCTCCAATCCAGTTTGGAACTTGGCCGGCTAACAAGTTGCTGCTAAGATTAACATAATTGCACAAACCAAGCTTATGCATTGTATCTGGAATGTACCCAGAAAATGAGTTCATGCTAAAATCAACAGACCTCAGCAACAAACAGCTCCCAACCCCATCCGGAATTTCTCCAGTAAACTGGTTCTTTCTTAGATTAATATCATGCAAGTTTTTCAAAAGTTCAATACCTTTCGGAATTTCGCCCGCCAGCAAATTTTCAGACAAATCAAGTGATATCAGCCCATTTAAACCCCAGATGCCAGGTGGCAGAGATCCAGAGAATTGATTGGAACTGAAATTTATACAGGCAAGAGAAGCACACAAGCTTACAGAAGGCGGAATGTTCCCTGAAAACTGGTTTTGAGCCAAGGAAATGGCTCTAAGAGACCTACATTGCGTGAAGAAGTCATCCGGAACAGGGCCAGACAGAGAGTTTTGACTCAAATCCAGAGTTCTGAGGTTTTGAAGGCGAGCGAGAGAGCGGCTAATAGCACCACTGAAGTTGTTCCTGGAAAGTGAGATCTTTTGGAGAAACTGGAGCTGCAATAGTCCACGCCCGATTCGACCCGACAGGGAAAAGCCGTCGAGACTGAGGTCAGAGACCCGGTTGGTTCTGGGGTTGCATTTGATGCCAATCCATGTGCATGGAGTGTCGTCGTCTTGGTTCCAAGACGAAAGCTTTCCCCATGGATCTTGAAGGTCGTTCTTGAACACGATCAGCCCAACCACGTCGTCGTTTAACGACGGGTTTAGAGATCTCACGCACGGAGAAAGCAAGACGACCAAGGATAATAACAAGGTAAGCAACTTGCTATGTGTTTCCCACATTGTCGCCATTTTTGCAGTATAGCCTTACCCAGGAAATGGAATAAAGTATGTGACTACTTCATCATCACAGCTTCAAACTTGGGCAAGAGAAAAAATACAGCTAAAACAAGGGCAAGGAACAAACTTGGCCCTTGACAATCTTCAGAACATTACCTTGCTAGCGTATCAGGAAAAAGTAGAAACAAATGGTTATAAATTGAGGAAAAGAAAAAGCAGGCAAGTTTATTGCTTTCAACGGCTAGATATGGAGAGCAGAGACAACGGAAGATAAATATAAATTACTACTAGCGGAGAAGGAAGCTCATAATCCAAACTTCTCCAGCGAAATGTGTTTACTTAAGGGTGAGCTTGCGTGTGTGTTCATGTGTGCGTGAGAGAGAGGAGGAGATAGTCTTGGTGGTAGCATGCTTAGTGAGAGCACTGAGCTCTGAGAAAAGGAAAGGGAAGCTGGAGAAGGTGAAAGGTAGGGACCGAGGTGTAAATAAAATAAAAATTGGTAATTAGAAGTTGGCGATTTGTCATTTATTAACGGAAAGGAAAGTGGCTATCTGTAGATTTCTGACATGGTTCGTCTTCTTTGAGGTGTCTGTTATTCCTACATGACATCCACATTGTCTTTTAGGTGTCTAACTCCTATCGTCCTCTTATAGAGGATTTCGAATGTGTAATGGAACCGAGTAAAATCACTCGTTACTAAAAGAAGGGTGTGTTTACATTTAACCTCATTATGCAAGTGAGAGTTTAAGATGGTAAAGTCTAAGTCATTTAAAGAATATATTGGTCAACTGAAAAACAATGTAATGCTAGGCTTGACTTGATGTGCTTGATAATATTAAGTCAATTTAATTAGAATTGAAATCAAATTTAAAAAGTCAATTCAAATTTTAATTTAAAATTTTAAAAGATTTAGATTTATTATTATCTATTAAAAATATAAAATGATATTTTTAATTAATTATCGCTATATATAAATTAAGTCTAGTCCGATACTCATTATTAACGACTCAAGTTTAATTTAAAGTTTAGTCAATTTAAATTTAAATTTAAATAATTTAAATTTTATTAAAATAATTTAAATTGAATTTATTTGAATTATAAAATCTAAATTAATAACAATAAGTGTCCCAATTTGATCCAAATTATATTATTGTTCTATTAACTTCTAACAATGAGTATCCAGTAATCGAATTGTAAGCAAACAAAAAATTATAAATCAACCTTTGATACCCTTCACCACAGGTCACTCGACATTTCATTTGTTACTCTTTGCCTATTTCGTGTTTTTCCTTAAAAGTAAGAATCGAGTTTTACATGTATACCAAAACATAGTACCGCACTTATAAATAAGGGAATACAAATCTTCAAATAATAGGGAAGATTTTGAAGCCCAATCCAACACAGCACGAAGCATCGAACTTATTATAATGATAACCTAAGCCATCCAATTATATGCTAACCAATCCATGTCCAGATGTTGGGTTTGTGTCCCGTTTTGATCCGTTCAATTTCATATTAGTACGTGTTTTGTTCTCCATTTGTTTGTCAGACTGATGTGGCTTTTCCAATGCTCGTTTTGCCAAAGAAAAACAACATTTCCCGACTCTACTACGATGATGTTAAGACTTAAAGAGTCTGTACATGCACATTTGAAGCCAACGTCCCAGCAGACGAATGATGACGAAGAGGTTGCTAGAAATATGGGTTGATATTGTGGCCCTGATTTTTGTAAGCCTATATTAAATTTGATTTAGGGTGTTTCTTAATTAAATAGTGTATAAAATTTTAACTGTTAATTTAGTATTTGATAGATATATAAGATTTAATGTCAACAAAGAAGTATATATAAACTAGTCCTCTATCTATCATAATTAAGTACAACAAAAACAAATACAGAACTTACGTATTTGCATATTGAGCTATTCATCAAGTTATCATACAGAAAGAAAGTAAGAGAGAGAAACTAGTTCATGATCATTAAAAGTTTTCTATCTACATCATGATGAATTTCGCTCAAGGTAAGTGATTTAGTCACTATATCTATGTGGTTATTATTATATCCAAGATCTGGACGAGCATTAATGATTTACGTATGATTCATGATTCATGTATGATTTATGTCTTTCAAGTTTGAATATCATGAACAAAAAAACTTACATGTGGCATCAGAGTTTAAGGTTTTGAATAGATAATAATCCTTAGATTATTAATTTAATCATTGTTTCAATTATGACGTTTATAAAAGTAATAATTTTAGGGTTTTGTATAAACAATATTTTTTTGCTTTTAATCATTATTTCAATTATGATATTTATAAAATATTATTGTTTTATGGCGTGCTTGTTTAGTGGGAATGGGAAAAGGGGTATGAGTATGGAATGAAAAATAATATTTGGTAAGATACTATCATTGAACAGATAATTATTTCATTC
Source organism: Erythroxylum guanchezii (assembly GCA_025629825.1). Taxonomy (NCBI): domain Eukaryota; kingdom Viridiplantae; phylum Streptophyta; class Magnoliopsida; order Malpighiales; family Erythroxylaceae; genus Erythroxylum; species Erythroxylum guanchezii. The sequence continues at coordinate 4,078 of JAOTAX010135831.1, read as the reverse complement.
CTTCGTTTTGGGTAATACTCTATTCCTCTCATAATCTAGAGGAATAGGAGTCATTACTATCTAATTTCGGCACGCATTTGTTTCCATGAAAAACAGTATCCGAATCACTCTATAGTCTTTATTCTCTCCCTGCCGCAGATGAATGTACTCCTCCTATCTCTCCACAAACTAATCCCTGCGAAACACCCGAAACAATACATTGCACTGGTAATTTTCTTCCTTTCTTTCTTCAATTTTTTTGTCGATATAATTGCATATTTCTCTCTTCTTTTCTACTAAAGTAAGGTTTCCGATTCCATTATTCATTTTGTTATGTACTTTCTTTCTTGAATCTCTATCAAGGTTTTGGGTATTGTTTGAATCTCTCTCGTACTCTTGAGTTGGGTTTGTTTCTTATGCTTTTGTCACTTGCTATGTGTTGTTTGTTGCTGCATGTGCTTGAATCTGCACATAGAACATGCTTAGGTTCAATGTATGTTAGGTTGGTGTTGAATGTCTTCAACTTGTGGGCCACAGACAAAATTTTGTTCTGTCGATGGTCATCATCGATTAATGGTGTTTTAGGTGTTTAACACCGTGTATAGTTCATCCTCTATTTAGACAATGGTTCGGACGAGATGCATTCAGGAATTTGCTTTATATTACACACACAAGGACAGGAGTGTTAGAGAGAGAAAAGGAAAAAGTGCATCGGATTGGAGAAAGAGTTAAAAAGACAGAAGTGGTGATGTCGTTGTTTGGTGTTTGTGCTAAAAAAAGAGCAAAGAGTATGAATGACTATTTCAATTCAAGTGTGATTTCATAATCTTATTGATCTTAACTGCCACATCGTTGTCTTTGTTAGTTAATAACGGAAGTAGATTAGATAGCATGAAAACAATTTAAGAAAACTTTTGATTATCACACTTTACTGCTACATTAGTTTAATGTGTAGTTACATGGATACATGCTCATCTGCAATTCTTTGGGATTTAAGTAGTCCTTACTTTTGCCCCAAACAATAAGATAGAGGTCTGTGACTATGACAACAATACCAAGTAACCTGTAAAATTATAAACCAGTATTAGTTCTTTTGGGTATGAATATCTTGTGTCATTAGGTTGCCAATAAGAAGTCCCTTATTACCTTTTTAAGTACATTTGCTCATTTAAAATGAATGAGCTCATGACAGTGACAATAACCATGCATAGGGGACTGAAAGTTGTAACAAATACAGGGCCTCTATCCTTCATTATTACCCCCTAAATGTAGTAAGCTGATCCTGAGCAAATATGTAACAGCCCAAATTATCCGCTTATAAATATTGTTCTCTTTGGGCCTTGACCCAGCCAAGCCCTAACGATTTTGCTTTTCCCGAGAACTTCTCAGGAGGTCACCTATCCTGATACTACTCTTGCCTTAGCATATTTAACTTCAGAGTTCTGATGGGATCTGGTACGTTAGGGTATGGAAAACACGTCTTTCAGGGTTGGGTTGACACCTAGTATTGCCTACCACTCATCCAGATATTGTCCTCTTTTGGCCTAGCCATCAAGGTTTTGTTCCTCCCGCACACTCGCTCGGGAGAACGCGTCTTTCAGGGTTGGGTTGACACCTAGTATCACTACCCACTCATCTAGCTATTGTCCTCTTTTGGCCTAGCCATCAAGGTTTTGTTCCTCCCGCACACTCACTCGGGAGAATGCGTCTATAGGGGAGGCCTAGCCTCCTGCCGGTCCAACTGACCCGAGAACTGGCTCTGATATCATTGTAACAACCTAGACCACCCACCCACAGATATTGTCCGCTTTGGGCTCCAAGCCCCTCACGGTTTTGAGGTAAATCACACGTTAGTATAGACTTAGTATTCAATATACAAAACACACAAGAAGGGGGTTGAATTGTGTATTCTTTTTCTGCAATCCCCTTTTTGTATGAACTTCTTGAAAAACTTGCTTTATCTCAAAAACTATTGAAAATCAGTATTATGAAGTATTGCAATTTATTCGTAAGTGCGTGTGTAAAATAGTAAGAATAAATGTTTGAGAGTTGAGAGTGAGAATCGACACAACAGATTTATACTGGTTCAACCCAAACCGTGGGCTACGTCCAGTCCTCAGAATCCTTTCTGAGATTTCACTATACTTTACAAGGATATAAGTATTCTTTTCTCCGAGCCTCTTCAGGTCTCTTACAGCAAGTATTCTTTTCACACTTATCCTCTTCAGGCTATCTGCTTTTGTTCTTTCAACTGAAAGATGTTTCGAGCTTTGTTACAGACAATAGTAGCTCTAAGTTTATCACACAGAATAAAATTTCTAGCTTTTGAATCTCTAGCTCTTTTGAATTTTTCCTAACTTTTTCAGTCTTCGACTCTGACTCGTATTTATAGCCTTCGTCTTCAACTGCTTCTTGATAACTGCTTCTTTCTTCTTGTTTCTTGATCTTTGAAGAATCAGTTATTCAGTTGAGTTTTGTAACCAACTCAACTGATAATTATCTGACGTGGTATCGGGTCTTCTGTCTCAGTTTCTTCCGTCTCATTTTTATTATCTCATTTCTCGGCTTTGGCTTCCGTCTCATTTTCATATCTGCTTCCGTCTCATCTTCTTCCGTCTCATTTTTGTATCTGTTTCCGTCTTATTTTCTTCCGTCTTATTTTTGTATCTGCTTCCGTCTCATCTTCTTCTGTCTCATTTTCTTCCGTCTTATTTTTGTATCTGCTTCTGTCTCATTTTCTTCTGTTTCATTTCTTCCATCTCATTTCTTCCGTCTCATTTTTGTATCTGCTTCTGTTTCATTTCTTTCGTTTCATTATTTGGCCTTCATCAAAATTATTTAAACGTAAAGTCATTCTGACTTAACAATCTCCCCCTTTTTGATGATAACAAATAATCATAGTAGTAAGAAAGAAATTATTATTACTAATATGGTATACAGTATACGACTATATACACTTAAAAAAATTGTAGTCTTCTTCTGTTCTTATCTTCTTCTCTTCTTCTTCTTCTTCTTCTTCTTCTCTTTCTTCTCCTTCTCTTCGTCTCTTCCTCCCCCTTTCTTTGTCATTTCTTTCTCTTTTACTCCTCTATCCTTTCTCCTTTTCTCCCGTTATTTGTTATTGATAAAAAAGAATTATGACCGTAGATGCTTCATTATTTTAGAGAACATTTCCTTCATTTCCGTGCGGAGTGACTTGAGATCTTTCGTATTCGAGCTACTTCCTCTCATAAGTCACTTACTGAAGCGTGCCGATCATCATCCTTCTGTTGTTCTACTTCAATAGCAATATTAGTGCTGTATGCATCTGAAGTTATAACATCCGATTCACTGATTATAAGGGTAGGAGGTTGAACGGATAGGTTCGGTTCCCAGAGATGAAGATCATCAAAGTCGGTTAGACGTGGAACTTGTCTTCCAAATAGGTGTAGAACATCTCCAATTGAAGACACAGTACTTAATGGCCTAATGTGCATAATCAGGTGCACAAGAGTCTCGATTGAGTAGCTGACACCTCCGATCCTAATGGATCTGTACTGTCCTTTTTGTGATTTTACCAACAACCTGAGAAGAATCTTCAGTGGTACGCCGACCACAGTTGCTTCTAGAAGCTTTAGAAATGTAGTGGGAAATATAGGTTCCTCTCTGCTGAGCTGCATAACATGCCTCATCTATGTTCCTCACTTTAGCTTCGATCTGCTCTTTTGTCAAATCATTTGATAACCCTTCAAGGTACAATTTCTTCTTCCCCTTTTCGTTTGTTTAGGTATTTTTGAGAGAAGTGTTTCTCCCTTTCTCTTCATGAACAACTTCTCTATATACCGCACCTGGCTGTCTTCTCTTTAAGAAATCACCTTATCTTTCATCGCTTCATCTGATGATTTCTTTTCTCCAACCGCAGGCATTTTCTCGCTGGATTGAGATTTTGATTTTCTCGTGAGAACCCCCTTTTTCGCACGCTCCCCCTTAATCCTTGCTATTGTCTTAGAATCTGCTTCTTCTTTCTCCAGATTCTTCAAGCTCATTTTGCCAATCGTTGCAGAGTTGATGACGCTTCTTACATTCAGCTTCATCCTGTTTCCTCTCTCCAGAAGAACTC
>JAOTAX010135754.1:0-17632 GCA_025629825.1 Erythroxylum guanchezii | reverse complement strand
AAAGCTTCTTTCCGGCGAGAGGTTTAGCAATGGGAGCTAAAGCCAGCACTTTCTTTCTCTCCCTCTCCTTCTTCTCCAATCTATCCACTTCGCTGTCGCTTCCCATTTCTCTATAATCCTCTCTCTCTGTCTCTCTCTGCGTAGCAGTCGCCAGTAAAGTTATGTCGTTAGGTCATTCATCCATCTCACGATCGTGCTTATGTACGATCGTGTTTTTCAGAAAATTTCTTCAATCTCACGACCGTGCAAATCCTTAGAGAGTTATCTTCTCACTATCAAGCAGAAGCGCAATCGTGCGGTTCTTGTCAAATTCAAGATTTTCATTTTTTCCTTTTTTTTCTTAATCTACAATTTTTAATTTACGTATTAATTCTCCCTCAAAAAAAAATTTACGTATTAATTATTTTCTCTTAATTTTTACTTTCATTGACATCTTAATTTCACACTATATCCATATTTATATTTTATAACTCAATTACTCATAAGTTCATTTGTAGTATTGTTTGCTCTCACAAATAACAATTTCTCATTCACTTTAACTTGATATACTTTACTCCTCTTCTTTAAATCACAACTTCAATCATATGAATATCTTTATTTCCAAACAAACTCATACCTTTGATACTTTGATATTAACAAGTCATTCACTAATGTTATTTCAACATTACAAGATCATACATTATCCAAACTCTCATTTCTTCTTATAAATTATCCAAAAATTCTAAACCTTCGGGTTTATTTTCCATGATAATTTAGGCAATGCAAGCGAAGTAATTTGGCAACATTTTCTTCTATAAAAATGTTCCCTATTGTCTTAAGTTTCTAATAACACCAAAATCATTTAATTTGGTTCAATATTTTGAAAGTTATACTCCAAATATTTTTAGACTGTTCTCATTCTGTAACAGTAGACTATACACAACTTCCATCCAGAAATTGAAAGTTATAGAAACTGAATAAAAAATCTCCTTCTTCATATAATTTGTAGCCCTATGTCTCTAATTTACTCCAAATTAAAAGTCATCTCATTTGGATGACTATAGAATAAGATATTATTAAAATACTGAAGCCTACTTAATGAAATCTTCCTAGTTATCATGTTCCAGCATACTCATCATTTTCAACTTAAAACCAATAACCCCACTAAATTAATTAAGTCACAGTCGTGCAATATAAACTCACAGCTGTGCAAGAGTCATGGGTGTGCAAGAAAAACTCATGCCCGTGCATACCAACAAAAATAAATAATGGCCGTGAGAACTCAACGCACAACCGTGCACACCTAATTAGCCCAGTCCCATATTTTTCGATCAATCTCTCTCAAATGATTTCTGTTGTGAACCAAACAAAACAATATAAATTTAATTCTATCTAGATCAATTAGAGGCAAGGCATCCCGTCGACAAGTAATATAAATCGGTAAGAACCGGATATCGTATCCAAGGGAAATCCAACACGCAAGACAATTAAATTAAACGATGAAAAATTACTCAGACGATAAAGAATTGATTGATTTGAAATTAAAATAAATTAAAGTAAGAGAATCAAAGAATTATGAAAATTGCAAGGTATGAATTAAAACGACTAGATTTAATCAATTGATAAAAATCGGTTAAGGTATCAGATTTCAATTGGATTGCACACTAAAAATAAAATTGTAACGGTGGATTGATTTAGGAAATACTTCACTTAAGCAAGTCAAACCCAATGTTCATGGAAATTCCGTCTCTTCTAAATTCGAGTTACCACTTGGTTTATAGATAATTCGGAATAAAAGGCGTTAAATACAAGGAGTTTAAAATTAAGTTCGTTAATCCTAGGTATCCTCACACAAGATCCTAAGGTTGGTCTACACTTTAGTCTCAAGTATGTCGCTTGATTAATTTTCCGACAAATTAAATCCCGTTGGTTGTGACATTCAATCATCTAAGGTCTTAATCTAGGTGATCAAGCTAAATTAAGACTAAATATGCATTCAATCAAGCAAAAATCAATACCACAAAATTATCCTAATCCAATATCAATCTTAACCTTAACCGAAAAGAGAAATTTACTCACACATATTTATCAATGTAACATAAATCATGGTCATAATGTATGTTTGCATTGATTAAATCCACACAATTAAAAACACCTCTTCTTTTCCCGCAGCTGTATTTTCTTGTGCCTTTGCCTCTAGCTTCAGGAATATTTTATTAGCCACCAGCTGTAACGTCTTTTTCTTCCTATACAACTTGCTGCTTGCATCGTGGTGAATTGAGTGAAGGTTGCGTCAATGAGTGGAGCCAGCTGTTGTAATGTCTTGTTGTGTGAGTGGAGAGTGTTTTTGGGTGAGCTTGTGCGTGAGTGATTGGTTGCTTTAACTCTTCTCCAACAGCTAACGTCTCAAGCCTTCATTCTCCCAGCTGTCTCCTTCACCTTGCACCCCCACCACTTCTACATTTTTTTTAATTATATAACACCAGCTATTGTTTTCATTCCTTGCCACCTGGACATCTCATCTCCACCAACTGCATACATAGTCTGCATAAACCAACAGCTGCCACGTTCCTTGACTTCAACGTGGTTGCTCCACCATGCTGCAACGTTCTTCTCCAACTCCTAGCTACTAATATGCCTTCTTAAACTTACAAAGCAGCTCACGTTATTTTGCCTTTCCCAGCTGCAACGTTGTGTTGATCTATGCCCAACATTGTGTGAGTCTCCTAGTCCAGCTGCTTCACGTTCCTCCTCTCTCTAACCACCAGCTCACGTTATTTTCATGCCACCTCCTACTTGTTTTTGTGTCTCCCTATTCAGTGTTTTTTCTCCTTCAGTTGTTGACATGTGGATGATATATTACCACCAGCTCTTGCTTCAACGTGTGTGTGTGTGTGTAGAATCTCCACAGCTGCAACGTTTCACTCCCCAACTAACGTCCTTGAATTCTCCCCCACTGCTAGCTGTTTTCAACGTAAAATTGCCACCACCGTCTACTTTTGAAAGTGTGTTCGATGGATGGTCTGTAACGTGAGTGATGAAGGAGCTGTTATTTTTTTTCCTTTTTCTATCTTCCACCAATCCTCAACGTTCATAAGTGTAGAGTCTGCTCCATGGTGTGTAACCTGAGTGTTGTTCCTCTCTCTCAGCCAACGTTATTTTCTTTTAGCTAACGTGTTTGCCATTTTTTTTCAAACCACCAGCTGCCTCCACTTTCACGCCTATCAATTGTTGCTTAATTCACGCCACAAGCCGTTTGTTATTTTTCTCTTTTTGTCTCGTCATTTTGACTAAACTCCATCCCTCATTCACACCTAAGCCTCCTTATTTATTAGTTTTCCTGCTGGAGCCATTCTTCTTTTGTCTTTTATGTATTGGAAGTCCATCATCTCATGCTCTCCTTTATCTGCCACTTAACATTTTTGGTGTCTCCTCCATTGGCTCAACGTGTCTTCATCTGCCCAAGCTCAACATTTTTCTTGCTTCCATAATTTTGTATCAACGTCCTCTTTTTTTCCACTAGCTCACGTGTACCTTGTTTCTCTCCCTTGAATGTCCATTTAGGTCTCCTTGGTCCCAAACCTTTACATTCACATTATAACCTTCTTCATGCAAAAATTGTGGCTGGTACCATGTCAAAACGTTAACGTTTTTAGGTGGCTAAAAACGTTAACATTTGTTTTTATATCCTTGCTTACTTTGAGGGCTTTTCTTACTTAGGATTTTAAAAATAACAAATCTAATGTGTACCTAAAATTAAAACAAATAATTCTTAATTAATGCAATTTAAACATTAAATGGACAAGAGTTTAGCAAATTATGTATCAAAAATTAATACAAAATGTCCATTAACAACACCCCCACACTTGAATTGTTGCTTGTCCTCTAATGTGTACCTAAAATTAAAACAAATAATTCTTAATTAATGCAATTTAAACATTAAATAGATAAGAGTTTAGCAAATTATGTATAAAAAATTAATACAAAATGTTCATTAACAACACCCCCACACTTGAATTGTTGCTTGTCCTTTAATGTGTACCTAAAATTAAAAAAAATAATTCTTAATTAATGCAATTTAAACATTAAATAGACAAGAGTTTAGAAAATTATGTATCAAAAATTAATAAAAAATGTCCATTAACAACACCCCCACACTTAAATTGTTGCTTGTCCTCAAGCAACTTACTTGGATCATAACTAACATATTCTGTCATTTTACTTTCAACGAAAATCAAGTATTTGCAATCTCTAAAAAAATTCGACAAACTCGAGTATCAAGCTACAACATGTATCATAATATTTTCATCAATACACATAAACAAAATCAAAGGTAGATATCTTTAATCAAAAGCAATCACAAAATTAAAATGAACTTTCCTCATGATATTCACTTATGTCGCTCAAGTGTATAAGGGTTGTGTTTTGCTCAAAACTTCCTCTAAGAGATTACACTACCATACTACATAGAGTACATGCCATCAGGGATCAAAAAGGCTTTTATTCAGGGTTGTAATGGGGTTTAGGTTAAGGTAAGGTAAAAAGAACAAAGGCTACTCACAAGCATTCATAAAGTACTAGTAATGTGGGACAATCAAAAAGAACTTCTGAAATGTATATACAGAAATACAGGACTACAACTACTCATCACTATCAGACGCTACTATTTTGATTTTTTTCTTTTTTCTTTTCTTTTTTTTCTCTTTTTTCTCTTTTTTTTGTTTTTTTTGTTATAATAAACATAAAAGAAGATAGTAGTAGCAAAAATCAACAACAACTGAGTAGATGTATCTCGAAAACATCTCAGAATAGCATTTAAAAGAAAAGTCCCTAAATCAAGGAATCAAATACTTAGTACTTCATTCAACTTGTGAAAGGATAAGGCTAAAAGTTTTCAAGTTTCAATGCAATGCGATTAATATGAAAACAACAAGGTTAAAGGCTCAAAAGGGGTAACAAGGGAAAAATAATTTGGTGGGTCATTTAAGCTAAAGGTTAAAAACAAAGAAGGCCTTTATCATGTCCATAAAGCATGTAGCTAGCAATATCAAACAAGTTCAGAGCAAGTTCTGAAGGTAATCCACATAAGGAAACATCACATACAACAAAGAAAATAAATGACTATGAGATGCAGTCATATAGCTCAAAATATCACATATGTTTAAATGAAAATCCATCAAAATTTCATACATTGCCTCATCATTCAGCATTAGTTATTGACTAAGTTTATCCAATTGACTACTTTAATTAATCCACATGGTTTACTATCCTCTCAAGCTGCCTATTCCAAGTTCATACAAACAACTCAATTTTCCATCCAACTACTTTGACAGAATCGTATGGTCAAATTCATCATAACTGGGACCCAAGTTAGCTACCAAAAGAGTCGCAACCATTCAAGTATGTATTTCTCAACATCAACATTAATATCATTAGCATGCACATAATCTTAATCCCCCCACACTTAATATGAACATTCTCCCTAATGTTCAAGTAACTAACAATCAAACACAAAGAGGGGAAAGAGGAAGAAGAAACTTCCCTGAAGAAAAATCAACCAAGAACTTTTTTGTCACCAACCACGCAAACCTGAAGAAAACTTAAAACAACTCAAAGAAATGCATTAAAAGAAATGCAAGGGAAACAACGAGAAAAGAAAAGAAAGAAAACTACAATCCTACTGGACAATATGCACTACAATCAAGGAGGCAAAGTGTCATGAAGAGACAATCGCTCCTCAGAGTTATCCACAAGCCTGGGCATATACAATTCAGCTCGTTGTCCATTTACCTTGAACGAATTTTCATTTTCTCGTTTTACCTCAAGGACCCTAAAAGGAAGGACTTGGATCATAGTGAATGGACCATACCACCTCGACCTAAGCTTCCCTAGAAAAAGACGAAGACGAGAGTTGTAGATCAATACCTGGTCACCTACCTTAAAGTCTCGGTGGAGAATCTTCTTGTCATGCCACTTCTTCACACGTTCCTTATACAACTTCGAATTGTTATAAGCATCCAAACGGAACTCATCAAGTTCATGAAGTTGCATAAGTCTCTTAGCACCTGCAGCAGACAAATCAAAGTTAAGAAATTTGGTAGCTCAGTATGCACGATGCTCTAACTCAACTGGAAGATGACAAGACTTTCCATAAACTATCTTGAATGGTGACATGCCTATGGGTGTCTTAAATGCAGTCCTATATGCCCAAAGTGCATCATCTAGCTTTAAAGACCAGTCCCGCCTAAAAGCATTAACAATTTTCTCTATTATTTTCTTTAATTCCCTATTTGAGACTTCAACTTGTCCACTAGTTTGGGGGTGGTACAGAGTAGCAACCTTATGGGTCACCCCATACTTAGCTAATAATGAAGCAAAAAGTTTATTGCAAAAATGCGACCCCCCATCACTAATGATAGCCCTAGGTGTGCCAAAACGTGTAAAAATATTCTTCTTCAAAAATTTAACAACACGTCTAGACTCATTTGTGGGCAATGCCTCTGCTTCCACCAACTTGCTAGCATAATCAACAACAACCAATATATATTGATTGGAGAAAGACTTCAGGAATGGTCCCATGAAGTCTGTGCCCCAAACATCAAAAACCTCACATACAAGAATGTTAGTCAATGGCATGTCATGTCTTCGACTAATGTTTCCGAACCTTTGACACCTATCACAAGATTTGACAAATTCATATGCATCCCTAAATAAAGTGGGCCAATAGAAACCACACTCTAAAATTTTATGAGCTGTCCTAGATGCACCATAATGTCCCCCAGCTTCTCTAGAATGACAATGATGTAACACAGAGGACATTTCCTCTTCAGGAATGCAGCGCCTAATAATACCATCCACACAAATCTTGTAAAGCAAAGGATCATCCCAAAGATAGTATCTTACCTTAGACAAAAAAATTTTCTTTTGAGCATGAGAAAGATTAGGCGGATAGATATTACCAGCAAGGTAGTTTACAAAGTCTGCAAACCAAGGGATGACTGTCATAACTATCAGATGCTCATCAGGAAAAGTCTCCTGAATGTCCTTCTTTGTTGCACTCTCCAGGGCAGCTTCATCTAACTTTGACAAATGATCAGCTACAAAATTCTCGGCTTCCTTCTTATCCCGCAGCTTAATGTCAAATTCCTGCAAAAGTAACACCCATCGAATTAGTCTTGGTTTAACGTCGGGTTTTGTCATTAAGTACTTCAAAGCTGCATGATCAGTATATACAATTACTTTAGACAAAACAAAATATGAGCGAAACTTGTCAAAAGCAAACACAATTGCCAACATCTCTTTTCCGTGGTGGTATAATGGCATTGTGCGTTGTTTAGTATCCTACTTGCATAAAAAATGGTACGAAAAATCTTACCTCGTCTTTGGCCTAAAATAGCACCCACTGCATAATCACTTGCATCACACATTAATTCAAAAGGAAAAGACCAGTCAGGCAATATAAAAATAGGTGCATTCACAAGCATATCCTTTAACAATTGAAAAGATGTCAAACATTTATTATCAAAATTAAACACAACATCTTTTTCAAGCAACTCAGTCAAAGGTTTAACAATCTTAGAAAAATCCTTAATGAACCTACGGTAAAAACTAGCATGGCCTAAGAAACTTCTAATGGATCTAACATTATTTGGTGGTAGAAGTTTCTTAATGACATCAATTTTTGTTGGGTCTACCTCTATACCTTTGTTAGAAATTTTGTGACCTAAAACAATGCACTCCTGTACCATAAAATGACATTTTTTCCCAATTAAGTACTAAATTGGTCTCTTCACACTGAATAAGGACTTTCTCTAAGTTATCCAAGCATGCATCAAATGAAATACCAAACACAGAGAAGTCATCCATAAAAATTTCAATGCAAGATTCAAGCATATCAGAAAAATAGCCATCATGCATCTTTGAAATGTAGCTGGAGCATTGCATAACCCAAATGGCATGCATCTATATGCAAATGTACCATAAAGACATGTAAAAGTTTTTTTCTCCTGATCTTCTGGGGCTACCGAAATTTGCAAATATCCACTATATCCATGTAAGGCACAATAAAAGTCATGTCCAGCTAATTTCTCAATCATCTGATCAATGAAAGGTAAAGGAAAATGATCTTTCCTGGTGGCATCATTCAACTTCCTATAATCTATGCACATTCTCCACCTAGCTACCTTCCTAATGGCTATTAATTCATTTTTTTTCATTTTCAACCACAGTGGTTCCTCCTTTCTTTGGCACTATATGCACAAGACTAACCCAACCAAAATCAGAAATGGGGTAGACAATACCTGCATCCAGAAGCTTTACTACCTCATCTTTCACTACCTCCTTCTTATGTGGGTTAAGTCTCCGCAGGGGCTGCACTATCTCTTTACTTCCATCCTCCATGAAAATATGCTGTGTGCAAAAGGAAGGGCTTATACCCTTGATGCCTGTAATGGACCACCCAATAGCCTTCTTATGGTCCCACAGTACCCTCAATAGCTGCTCCTCCATGGCACCTGACAAATAAGAAGAAATGATAACTGGTAAGTGCTCGGGTGGGTTAAGATAAACGTACTTCAAATGACTTGGAAGAGGTTTAAGGTCAAGAGAAGGGGGCTCTTCAATTGAAGGCTTTGGAAATGGCTTGGCTGAATGTTGGAGAGGCTCGTAGGCTTTATAATGTGTTCAATATGCCTGCTCCAACTCAACTACAATAGCCTCCAACTCTTCTTGCAATTCTTCCCCTAATTCTTTGATCATTCCTTGCGCTTTCCCTTCCAACAAATCTGCACAAACAATAGAAGAATTATCAGTATCAAAAGAATAAATATCAATAAAATGGCAAGAGTCAAGAGTAGAAGGATGTTTCATAGCTTTGAACATATCAAACACTAGTTCTTCATCTTGAAGTCTCAAGATGAGCTTTCCACGTTGCACATCAATGATGGTTCGTGCAGTGGCCATGAAAGGTCTCCCAAGAATGATGGGGATGTCTATATCTTCCTCCATATCAAGGACTAAGAAATCTATCGGGAAGATGAACTTCTCAACCTTGACCAATACATCCTCAATGATTCCCCTCGGATAGGTGATTGACTTATCTGCCAGCTGAAGCGAAATAGTTGTGGGTTTGGGCTCTGCCAATCCTAACTTCCTGAAAACAGAAAGAGGTATTAAGTTAATGCTCGCACCCAAATCCAATAAACTATCCATATGTAAATCACCAATAATACAAGGAATAGTAAAACTCCCTGGATCTTTAAGCTTCTGTGGTAGCTTTCTCGATAATATGGCTGAACACTCCTCATTCAGCTTCAATGTGGCATACTCCTCAAGCCTCCTCTTATTAGACAAATTTTCTTTTAAAAACTTAGCATAAGAAGGCATCTACGCTATGGCCTCAAAAAAAGGAATGTTTATCTGCAACTTTTTAAATATCTCGAGAAAACAACCAAATTTCTTATCTAATTGTGTACCTTTCAACCTTTGAGGATAAGGAATCCGAGGTTTTACCGGATTTGTGTTGGGGTCAGCAAATAACTTTGGATGATCCTCCTTTGTAGCTGGTGCTTCCTTGGCCTCTTTGCCACTTTCCTGACTCTCATCTTCTTCGCTCTTTTCCACTTCTTTATCCTTCTGCTTCTCCTTAACTTCTTCAAGTTGCCTGCCACTTCTTAATAAAATAGCCTTTGCATGTTCTTTTGGGTTGGCCTCAGTAGTGCTAGGCAATGAACTTGAAAATCTTTCCCTCAACAAACTTGCAATCTGGCTCATCTGATTCTCCAAATGTCTTATAGAAGATTCTTGATTCTGCATCCTAACCTCAGTAGTGGAAATGTACTTCGAGATTAGATTTTTCTGGTGGTGCAGGATTAGGAGTTTTGAAACTTGGAAGTGGCTGTCTTTGAACATTGGATGACTGTGGTTGTACCACCTGATCGTTCCGCCAAGAGAAATTTGGATGTTTCCTCCAGCCTGGGTTATAAGTGTTAGAATATGGGTCCCCTCGCTGTCTGTTATAACTGCCCACATAATGGGCCTCTTCAATCTCTTGAGCCAAAGGATTCCCAACTTGATACTTAGAAGATGCATGGGAATCTCCACCATAATGCTCGCAAACAGCACAACTCCTTAATGAAGAGCTAGTTCCTCCTCTCACATTGTGCATAAGATTATCTAATTTTTTCGTCAAAACATCCATCTGAGCAGATAAAGCCACTGTATTGTCTACTACACGAGCTCCTGTAGGTCGCCTGGGATGCCTTTTTGTATAATACTGAAAATTGTTAGTGGCCATCTCGTCAATCAATTTTTAGGCTTGATCTGGCATTTTTCTCATTAAACTACCTCCTGCTGCAGCGTCGATGGTACTCCTAATCGATGGGTTCATTCCTGTATAAAAGTATTGACCTACTGCCATGTAGAGAGCCCATGACTAGGACACTGTGTCAATATATCCCGAAATCGCTCCCACGCTTCATATAAACTTTCATTTTCATATTGAGTGAAGGAAGTGATCTCATTCTTCATCTTTACAACCTTGGCAGGAGGGAAAAATTTTGCTAAAAATAATCTCATCATCTCATCCCATGTAGTAATCGATCCCGACTGCAAACTAGCCAACCATCCTCTTGCCTTATCCCTTAAAGAAAATGGGAATAACCTCAATCTCACCGCATCTTCCAACACTCCATTCTGCTTAAACAAATCACAAATATCTAAAAAGGTCTCTAAATGAGTGTTCGGATCCTTTAAAAGCAATCCTCCAAATTGAGATGCTCTCATCATGGATGTAATGCTGTGAGGAATCTCAAAACTCGCAGCTGTGATCATCGGCCTTATAATAGGAGGCATGGGTCTATTGTTATGCCCCATAGTCAAATCCATCATAGTCAACTCCCTTCTTTCTTCAGTATGTGACATCAACCTCTCTTCGTGATGTTCCATCTCTACAAATTGCTCTTCTCTAGTCCTTTCTGCTGTGTTACTACTTTGAGCCAATCTAGTTTCCTTACGCAATCTGCGAGCAGTTTTTCCAATTTCAATATCTAATAGCAAATTCTCGGGCTTTTGACCACGAGTGAGCATAAACAAAATAGAACAAATAAAAAACAATAATAATAATATCAGAACTAAGGATGAAAAATAAAACACCCGAAATAAAGCAATCAAACAAATAACTAAAATACGCAAATAAACAACAAAGCAAAAATTAAATCTGAGACAATTAATATCGTCTAATCTAATGACTCACAATGAAGAAATTTCCTGGCAATGGAGCCAAAAACTTGTTGCGATCCAAACAAAACAATATAAATTTAATTCTATCCAGACCAATTAAAGGCAAGTGCGCCCCGTCGACAAGTAATATAAATCGGTAAGAACCGAATATCGTAACCAAGGGAAATCCAACACGCAAGACAATTAAATTAAACGGTGAAAAATTACTCAGACGATCAAAAATTGATTGATTTGAAATTAAAATAAATTAAAGTAAGAAAATCAAAGAATTATGAAAATTGCAAGGTATGAATTAAAACGACTAGATTTAATCAAATGATAAAAATTGGTTAAGGTATCAAATTTCAATTGGATTACACACTAAAAAAAATTGTAACAGTGGATTGATTTAGGAAATACTTCACTTAAGCAAGTCAAACCCAATGTTCATGGAAATTCCTTCTTTTCTAAATCCGAGTTACCACTTGGTTCATAGATAATTCGGAATAAAAGACGTTAAATACAAGAAGCCTAAAATTAAGTTCGTTAATCCTAGGTATCCTCACACAAGATCCTAAGGTTGGTCTACACTTTAGTCTCAAGTATGTCGCTTGATTAATTTTCCGACAAATTAAATCCCGTTGGTTGTGGCATTCAATCATCTAAGGTCTTAATCTAGGTGATCAAGCTAAATTAAGACTAAATATGCATTCAATCAAGCAAAAATCAATACCACAAAATTATCCTAATCCAATATCAATCTTAACCTTAACCGAAAAGAGAAATTTACTCACACATATTTATCAATGTAACATAAATCATGGTCATAATGTATGTTTGCATTGATTAAATCTACACAATTAAAAACACCCCTTCTTTTCCCGCAGCTGTATTTTCTCGTGCCTTTGCCTCTAGCTTCAGGAATATTTTATTAGCCACCAGCTGCAACGTCTTTTTCTTCCTATACAACTTGCTGCTTGCGTCGTGGTGAATTGAGTGAAGGTTGCGTCAATGAGTGGAGCCAGCTGCTGTAACGTCTTGTTGTGTGAGTGGAGAGTATTTTTGGGTGAGCTTGTGCGTGAGTGATTGGTTACTTTAACTCTTCTCCAACAGTTAACGTCTCAAGCCTTCATTCTCCCAGCTGTCTCCTTCACCTTGCACCCCCACCACTTCTACGTTTTTTTTAATTATATACCACCAGCTATTGTTTTCATTCCTTGCCACCTGGACATCTCATCGCCACCAGTTGCAACCAACAACTTCCACGTTCCTTGACTTCAACGTGGTTGCTCCACCATGCTGCAACAATCTTCTCCAACTCCTAGCTACTAACATGCCTTTTTAAACTTACTAAGCAGCTCACGTTATTTTGCCTTTCTCAGCTGCAACGTTGTGTTGATCTATGCCCAACGTTGTGTGAGTCTCCTAGTCCAGCTGATTCACGTTCCTCCTCTCTCCAACCACCAGCTCACGTTATTTTCATGCCACCTCCTGCTTGCTTTTGTGTCTCCCTATTCAGTGTTTTTTCTCCTTCAATTGTTGACGTGTGGATGATATTACCACCAGCTCTTGCTTTAACGTGTGTGTGTGTGTAGGATCTAGTCTCATTTAAAGAAGCCATAAAATGTAATAATTCTGAAAAGTTGCTTAGTGCTCTGAAGGAAGAGTTAAAATCTACAAATGATAATCAAGTCTGGGAATTAGTTGAGTTACGTGAAAGCTCAAAGCAAGTAGGCTATAAATGAGTCTTTAAGACAAAAAGGGACTCGAAAGGTAATATTGAAAGGTATAAAATCAAACTTATAGCCAAAGGTTATACTCAAAAGAATAATATTGACTTTAAAGTGACCTTCTCTCTAGTTTCAAAAAAGGACTCTTTAAGAATTATTATGGCATTGGTAGCTCATTATGATTTAGAGCTTCACTAAATAGATGTAAAGACCATTTTTCTGAATGGTGACTTGGAAGAAGTTTATATGGACCAACCGAAAGGTTTTGTGACTGCAGAAAAAGAAAATATGGTTTGTAAATTATAGAAGTCAATATATGGTTTGAAATAATCCTCCCGATAATGGTATCTTAAGCTCAATGATATCATTACCTTTTATGGTTTTGTAGAGAACACTGTTAATAGGTGTATCTATATGAAGGTTAGTAAGAGCAAGTTCATTATTTTGGTACTGTATATTGACGACATTCTTTTGGCTACTAATGATTTAGGCTTGTTACATTATGTAAAGAAATTTCTCTCTAATAACTTTGAAATGAAAGATATAGGTGAGGCATCCTATATGATTGGAATAGAAAATTTTGTGACAGTACATAAGGATTGTTAAGGTTGTCTCAAAAAGGATATCCCACTAAAGTATTTGAGAGATTTATGATGAAAAAATGCTCAAAAAAGGTACTTTCAATTCAGAAAGGGGATAAATTTAGTGAAATGCAATATCCTAAAAATGATTTGGAGCGAAAGGAAATGGAATCTATTCCCCATGCATCTGTAGTTGGGAGTCTGATGTAAATTTAGACTTTTACTCAACTGAATATCAGTTTTGTTGTTGGAATGTTAGGTCGTTATCAAAGTAATCCCTTATTAGAGAACTAAAAAGCTGCAAAGAAAGTTCTTAGGTATTTACAAGGCACCAAGGAGTACATGCTCACATACAGGAAATCAGATCACTTAGAAGTGATTGGTTATTCATATTTAGACAATGTTGGTTGTGTAGACTCAAGGAAATCTACCTTCGGTTATTTATTTCAACTAACAGGAGGGGAAATTTCTTGGAAGAGTGGAAAACAATCTGTCATGGTTACTTCTACTATGGAGGCCAAATTGGGGGCATGCTTTGAGGCCATTATTCAAGCATTATGGTTGCAAAACTTTTTCCTAAGGTTAAGTATTATTGATAGTATAGGTAAACCGCTAAGAATTTATTGCGATAATTCTACAGTTATCTTCTTCTCTAAAAATGATAAGTATTTTAAGGGTGTTAAACTTATGGATTTGAAATACTTGTCAGTCAAAGAAGATGTGCAAAAACATAAAGTATCAATTGAGCATATTGGAATTGATCTAATGGTAGCGGATCCGCTAACTAAAGGATTATCGCCTAAAACATTTACTAGCCATGTTGAAAGGATGGACATTATAGATAAGTCCTTGTTAGCATGAGATCATGTTATGTATGTACATCTGTTTAGATATTTGTTATTATTGTTTTGACACTTATAAATTCAATTAACGTTATGATTTTGCTTGTAGTTGTCACATTATGTTGTGTACATACATTGTTTTATTGTGATGACTAATTATGTTTTGAGAAAACATTAAAGCTGAGAATTATAGTGTTTCTTAATAACAATTATTTCGAGTTGGGATGATTGTGTGATACATAGAAGAAATCATGTCGTTAGATGACTTGTGACGACCATGATCCCATTATTTCAATTCATTCAAGTTTGACGATTTAATTTATGGTGCATACTTGTGTTGTTGGATCATCAAGTCGTAACATGGGCTAAGTGGGAGATTGTTAGATTAATTTAATAAGTGTGACTCATATTACTTTATTTGATTCTAATATGAAGTGGGCCCAAAATAATGATTATTAGTCTTGTAAAGGAAATTACAAGCATTAAGGTTAATTAATTAAACCCTTCCCACTCCCTCCAGTCAAGTAACGTTTTACAGATATCAAGGAATAAATGTTCTTGCACCATTGAGAAGAATGAAGAAAAGAAAGAAGGTGAGAGTGAATAAAGTTTTTGTACAGAGAAGTTACTTATGATCAAAAAAAAAATAATTACACACATTGAGCATGAATCAAGGTTAGTAATTTCTTTCTTTTATTTATAACATGAATATTAGGGTTTGAAAGCATTGAATCAATTGTGTCATAGACGATCTTGGGTGAATTATATGCTTGAAATATTGCTTAGAATGTTAAATTTTACACAAAATTCTTGATTCAATTCTATTAAGAGTTTAGTTCTTGCCACAAGCCTAAGTTCTGAAAAATATATATTAAGCAACAATCATCTAACCTAGTTTAGATTCATGAACATTTTTTCGCAGCTCGTATGTATGGACATTATTACCTAATTAAGAGATAAGTTTGGGCAGTTGCATCCCAAATTTTCTAAATTGTATCTAAAAGAAGATAACCTTATGCAAGTTGTAGTTACACTAAATTGATCCAGCATGACATGATAAGAGAGTTTTCTGAGTCCCATTTGCTACATCCAAGATCAGTTTCATCTAGTTTTATTTTTCTATTATTGATATACCCTTGCAATCCCCTTGCCTAAATAAACAACAAGAATAACCACGACCAAGCAATATAATTTGTTCCATCTAGTTTAATTGGACTGATTGGTATAGGAGGATTGTTATTAAAAATGGTCGTGAATTTGCTACCACCATGTTCAATCATAAAAATAGACCAGAAATTAAACTATATGACAAGAAGTTTAAAGTTTAAAAGGTTCAACTGGAATTAGATCATTATAACACCTACTAAAAATTAAATAAAATTAAAGAATTTGAAATATGATTGAAAGAGATTTGTTTACCTATTGAAAAATTTGAAGTTTAATTAAAAAAGAGATTATTAAATAAAAATTAATTATTTTAATTAAGTTTATACGAACTTATTAATTTTAATTTAATTTATAAGAACTTATTAATTTATAAAAATTGACCAA
This sequence comes from Erythroxylum guanchezii, assembly GCA_025629825.1. Lineage (NCBI taxonomy): Eukaryota > Viridiplantae > Streptophyta > Magnoliopsida > Malpighiales > Erythroxylaceae > Erythroxylum > Erythroxylum guanchezii. Next base: position 1,732 of record JAOTAX010135754.1, on the reverse strand, counting down.
TTAATTAATAAATTCATCTGTTTTTAACAACAAAAGTTATTAAAGTAAATTAATATTTAACGAGGATGCATTTCCTTATGCTATTAGTTGTTTATGTGGGCTCATTCATGGAGTCATTTTAATGTCGAGGGATTTATTAGGATAAAGTTCTAAATTTATTTTTATTTTATAATTTATAATTAATTTTTTAAATTTTTTAAAAATTGAATCACTCAACTAAAAAATTTATCAACATTAACATTTCAAAATTTGTGTTAATAAAGATGAAAAGTCACGTAATCCTTTCAAATATTAGTTTTTACATTGTTTTATTAATTATATTAGCAAAATAATTTTTAAAATTTAAATAATTATTTAAATTTTAAATAATATAAATAAATAGTTTTTAATTTGTAATGCATAATATTTTATGATAGTTGAATTCGAGATATATAAAAAAGAAATTTGAGCTTATATTGGATTATTATTATTTAGATATGTTATTTTATATTTTAAAAAATTACTTTATTATTGTAATTGTCGTTGTTATACTATATCAATCATGTGGTGCGTTAGTAACGGTAGAAGTTGTTGTGATTAAGATTCAGTTTGAGTTTTGACAGCCTAACCACCGAATTCGTTGTCTCTAAAGACAGTTTTGCATGTTAATTTCCTCACTGCTACTATACTATACTACTGCATTCTATATCTTTGTTATCTCCAAGAAAATACAATTATCGTTCGTCACTTGTGCATTTGGTGGCTTAATGTTTCTATAGAAAAAGATGTAGCAAGTGAAGCTGTAATTATCCAGTGATAAAGCGTCAACTTCTACAGTGTTAGTTTGATGCCGGTTGACTCTTGACATCAACCACATACAACTGTCTTAGTCCTTTCCCTGTATATTTAAATATTGACCCCTTGACAATATAAACTCTGTTGACATTTGAATACATAAAATAAAATTCAGTTCCCCTTTCCAGAAGACTGTTATTTCTGCGTCGTGGACTTTGAGGTTGCCTTGTTGAGATGTTCCAACGCCTTCTGTCGCCAAGCAAAAGTGTGAACAAGTCAACGATGACTTAATCAAATTCATTCAAAAAAGAAAACTGTATCAAGGGGACGACAAGTAGCAAAAGCCCATGTTGTTTTTGCCTTTTTAATTTGTTTCGTTTATATTACTGTGGATTAGAACAAACGTTGTCACTTGTTAATCCTATTAGAGACTTTTGAGGTCTTATACTAACTCGTAGATTCCCCTTCTTGCTTTACCAAACCCAACGAACGTTTCAACCTGACCATGATGGTTATATTCATTTTCAAGTTCCCGTTTCATTGTCATGCGTAATATAAGATTTTCAAACATTAAAACCTAATAAGAGAATGAGCGTTCGGTTCCTAGCCTTGACAAGGTTTGTCTCATTCATTACTACCCTGAATCATTTAAGTCATTCTCAACCAAGGTTAAGACAGCAAATGGAGCCTCACACCTTAGTTGCTAACAAATGCTTCTTTTCCCTCCTCCTTAACACTTTTGTGCTCCTTGGATACCTGGCTTCTTGCTCGGAAGCAGAAGTTCATTACCATGAATTCGTTCTATGTGTTCTGTTAAATACCAGTTTGAAACAAAATTAACAGGTATTGATACTTAACGTCTGTCTCTTTTCTTTGAATGACATAGATTGAAGCTAAGCCAGTGAAGAGGCTGTGCAGAACTCATAGCACCATTTTGGTGAATGGACAATTTCCTGGA
>JAOTAX010135745.1:0-17634 GCA_025629825.1 Erythroxylum guanchezii | reverse complement strand
TGCCCCCCCCCCCCCCCCCCCCTCTTTAGGAAGAAGACAACACTTCTTTTCCCCCATTTTACCCTTAATGAATGAGAAAATTTCGCCTTTCCCTTCCTTTAATGCCTTAAGGTTTTTAAACTTAAGTGACTTGCCAAAATTGGCCTTACACACTCTCATTACTTTAATACTTCAATGCCCTTAACGTATGTCATATTATCTTACCCACATAACATGTTAATTAATTCCAACATACATTAATGTAGCAAGACCCCAAAATTAATCTAATCATCCTTACTCAAATAAAAAAAAAATCAGGGGGCAACAATACAAAGTCTATTCCCTACAACCATAAGTCCATCATCCCTCACTATCACTTCAGATTTCTTGCCATTTTGAATTTTCTCTCTAAGCTTACTCAATTCTGCATCCTGTGCTTGTAGCTCCTTAACTTTCTCCCTGAGTATCTGTCTCACTCTAAAATTAGCAATTAAGACACTCGAGTTCCTCCTGTTCCTAACTTATTCTAAGCTTCACCATTTCCTCCAATAACGGAAAATAAACTGTTTAAACATGAGCTATAGAGGATTTTCTGCTCAAGACGTCCGCTACCACATTCGCCTTTCCTAGATGGTACTCAATCAATAATCATAATCCTTGAGCAACTCTAACCACCTTCGTTGTCTCAAATTCAGTTCCTTTTGGCTTAACAAATGCTTGAGGCTTTTATGATCTGTGAAAATCCTCGTTTGAACCCAATACAGATAATATCTCCAAATCTTCAGGGCAAAAACTATTACTGCTAACTCCAAATCATGGGTCAGGTAATTCAGTTCATAAGGCTTTAGCTGTCGCGAGGCATAAGCTATTACCTTATCTTCTTGCAACAACACACAACCTAAACCCTTTCTTGAAGCATCACTGTATAGTGTATAACCCTTATCTCCCACAGTCAAAATCAAAACTAGAGCACTTGTTATTCTGCACTTGAGCTCCTTAAAACTTTTCTGGCATTCCTCACTCCAAATAAATTTCTAATTCTTCCTCATTAACTTAGTCTTCGGAGCAACTATCATAGACAATCCCTCAACAAATCTCCTATAATATCCTGTCAAACCTAGAAAACTCCTCACCTCTGTCACTGTCTTGGGTGCATGTCAATTTACCACTACTTTGACCTTCCTTGTATCAACATGTACCCTATCTTTCGAAATCACATGCCTAAGGAATATCACTTCATAAAGACAAAACTCACATTTGTTAAATTTGGCATAAAGTTCCCTCTTCCTTAACGTCTGCAACACAATCCTAAGATGCTCCTCTTGTTCCCCTTCACTCTTGGAATATACTAGAATGTCATCAATAAACACTATGACAAACTAATCCAGATATTCCTTGAAAACCCTATTCATAAGATCCATAAAAGCAACTAGAGCATTGGTCTTTGCAAAAGGCATGACTAAAAACTCATAATGTCCATACCGTGTCCTGAAGGCTGCCTTGCTTACATCAGACTCCTTGATTCTAAGCTGATGATAGCTTGACCTAAGATCAATTTTGGAAAAGATCCTTGCTCCCTGAAGCTGGTCAAACAGATCATCAATTCAAGGTAGAGGATGCTTGTTCTTAATAATCACCTTGTTGAGTCTATGATAATCAATGCACATGCACCATGTTCCATCCTTCTTCTTAACAAACAGAACTGGTGCTCCCCATGGTGACGAACTCGACCTTATATACCCTTCTCTAGCAGTTCTTCCAACTGCTCCTTAAGCTCCTTCAGCTCCGCTGGAGCCATTCTATAGGGTGGTATAGAAATGGGTGCGGTTACGAGAATTAAGTTGATGGTAAACTCGATTTTCCTCAATAGTGGCAAACGAGATAAGTCCTCTGAGAACACGTATGGAAATTATCGCACAACTGAAAAATCCTCTAACTTCCCTTCATTTACTTTAGTGTCCACAACATATGCCAAGAACGCTTCACACTCCTTTCCCAACATCCTGTCAGCTAATAAAGCAGAAATGATTCTTGGTGATGGTGTTTTCCTATCCCCTCTGAAAATCAGCATCTCACCGTTACCCAGGTCAAATTCCACCTCCTTAAGGCTATAATCTAACTTTGCATGATACTTCTCCATGGCATCCATTCCCAGTATGACATCTAGCCCCATTAGATTTAGGGGCAGTAAGTCCACTACCAGTTGAGTACCCTTAATGAAAAGCTCACAATCTTTATACACTTGACTTATAATCACATGCCTCCGTAGAGGAGTGCTAACAATTAAAGGACTACCCAAAGGCATCAATACAACATCATGTAATGTCATGCTTGTAGAAATAAATGAATGCGTGGAGCCAGAATTGATCAACATATAAACTTCAGAATTAAATAACCGAGCCATACCTGTGACAACTTCAGGTGCGGCTATAGCTTCCTCTCTAGTCATAGCAAAAACCCTGGCCTGTGCCTAACACCTTGGCCTCCTTGGAGGAATAGTCTTCTTTGTAGCTCCAAAACTACCCACCTCTATGACTGGTCTAGTTCCCACTGTTTCTGCTCTCCTTGGGGTTTACAACTAGAACCCCTATTGTCTTATTACTTGGGGACAGTCTTTGATCAAGTGTCCCTTATCTTTGCATCGGAAGCATACTCCAAGTAACTTGAAACACTATCCCCTGTGAAGCTTCCCACAATGTGCACATGGGGGGTTCATGTTCCTGCTCCTCTCCACCCTACTATTGCCCCCTATAGTAGAGGCTTGCACCGAAGCTGCCCTAGGTTGCTTGTTCCTAGTAGGGGCACTACTCCCCACTTCACTCTGTGTGTGGAAACTCTTCCTACCCCTCTCAGAAATTTGAGCACTCACCCCTTTCTTGGAAAATTGTTCCCTATTCTTTCTCTTCCTACTCACTTCATTCTTGATATTCTCTAGCTTCTCTGCTTGGAGTGCAGCATCCACCAATAACTGGTAGTCACAAAAATTATGGATCAATACTTTCTCCTTGATCCCCAAATGAAGACATGCCTCAAACTTGCGACACTTGTCCTCCTCATTTACCACAATGTTGGCTGCATACCGTGATAGCTGGGTGAACTTTAGTTCATACTCACTCACACTCAAATCCTTCTGTGTGAGATTCAGAAACTCCCTGGCCTTCTCTTGTACATACACCCTCAAGAGATACTTCTTCCTGAACACTTCCACAAAGTTTCTCCATGATAACACCGAAGGCATCATCGGGTTGTGGGGCACTGATTCCCACCAATGAAGAGCATCTCCTTTCAGCAAGCTAACCGTATAATCCAGCTTCTCCTCATCAGAGCATTTCATATGAATCAAGGCCCTTTCGGTCCTCTTCAACCATGCTTCGACCTCTTCCAGATTTATAGTCCCGTTGAAATCCACCGCCCTATACTTGCGGAGCTTATCATACTAGCCACTCCTCTCCACTGGAGCCTGCATCGGGACTTGTGACCCTTGGCCAATGCATATGTGAAAGCCTGAGCAAAGGCTTGAAAGAAATGTGGATCCATGGGATCTGCTTGAGGCATAGAAGGAGGCGGTGGAGGCACCTCATGCTGCACACTAGGTGCCTCAAGAGCTGGAGCAGAATGTGCCCCTACATCTTGCGGGACATAAGATTCATCTGCACTCCAACCTGGACCTAAACCTAGTCGCTTTGATACTATAAGTGTTGGACAACCCGCCCTCGTAAGTCACAAGCCCGACCTCCTAAGTGATAGCTGAACGCGTGTCCTACGAGGATCGCGTGCCCCTACTAAGACAAACTTCAAGACAACTTACCTCTATCATTTTCGAAAAGATTTTATCGCCTGGAGGGTCAAAAAGGACCAGAAGGTAGGTACAGACGAAAAGCAAATTAATGGAAAAAGACAAAAGAAATGGGAAAATTGCCATAACTTTCCCTACAGACATCGGAATGGGGTGTTCCTTGGATGGTTCAAAAGAGGACTTCAAGATCTACAACTTTCATGAAGACCTCAAAGACAGATTCTATGTTCTAAAGGAACAAAAATGGAACAGAAGATAGCAAAAAGATAGAAGAAGCAAAACATAGAAGAACCAGAAAGACAAAAGAAGCAAAACACAGAACAAGATGACGTCAGCACAGAAGAAGCAAAACACAGAAGAAGATGACGTCAGCACAGAAGAAGCAAAAAGGCAGAAGAAACAAAACACAGAAGAAGATGACGTCAGCAAAGAAGAAACAAAAAGGCAGAAGAAACAAAACACAGAAGAAGATGATGTCAGCATAGAAGAAGCAAAAAGACAGAAGAAGCAAAACACAGAAGAAGTGGAAAGACATAAGAAGCAAAAAGACAGAAGAAGCAAAACATAGAAGAAGATGACGTCAGCACAGAAGAAGCAAAATAGAGAAAAAGATGACGTCAACACAGAAGAAGCAAAAAGACAAAAGAAGCAAAACACAGAAGAAGATGACATCAGCATAGAAGAAGCAAAAAGACAGAAGAAGCAAAACATAGAAGAAGATGACACCAGCACAGAAGAAGCAAAAAGACAAAAGAAGCAAAACACAGAAGAAGATGACGTCAGCACAGAAGATACAACTTCACTCTTGAACATCGTCCCTTATAAGGACCATAACTTTCGACTTGGATATCCAAAAATTTTATAGTATATACCGTTGGAAAGATAAAAGAAAGACCTACAACTGTCTAAAGACACATTTGCCTAAATCAGTCTAGATTAATCTAGATTTTCCCCCGAATTAGAACATGAATTTTTCCTTATGGAATCTTAAAAAAAAACAATGAACAAACTTGAGAGAGTCATAAACAAAAATGTAAGTATATTCCATTAGCATCAAAAGTTAAGAGTTTTACAAAGCTTTAGTGGGCATTTCAAGCCACAAATACATTAATACATCAAAATCCCAAAATACAAAAGATACATGAATCGAGATATGTTCAAAATGCAACTAAAGCCTTGTTTTACAAAACTTGCTTTAAATTACTAAACATTTCAAAAGTGGAGTGATGCCTTAGCTCTTGATTACTCGATCCTTTGCTCATCACTTGTTTATGGGGAGGAAAGTGGGGGTAAGCTTAAAGCTCGTGGGTAACAATTTTTATAATCGGTAACAAACAAAATCATTTATAAACTTACTTCCATCTCAAAAATTCAACTTTATAAAAACTACTCATGCATCACTCTTGTCAACTTATCATGAGCACATAAGCACACCAAAATGATTCGGGTGGATCCAAAAAAAACAAAACGTACTATGCATTTCTACATAATGGTCTTGCGTAGTTGTGAACTTATGGGAGTCCATGAAGGAGCTCCATGCCACTAGCGGGTAGGCGGGAGAAGTATTCTGTTAAAGTGCACTTGACTTAACTTAGGGGACTACCACAAACCCACATAACATGTATTTCATGACTTGTAAAGCATTTTGCCCAAAAAGGCACATTTCATAAACTTGATTTCTTAAGCTTGATACCTTCTTAAAAATCATTTTCATAAATCAAACAGATTTATATACATAATATGCAGCACACTTTCAAGCCTTTAAGAACAATAGATGCACATTTTAGAAGTAGTTGAAACTCATTTATTTCCATTTCTCGAAAGTGACATTAATGGCTCTCTACTTAATTATAAAAATGTAACCCACCTTAAATTTCTTGCTTAAAAACTTGGCTTAAGGATGTCTTTCCTCTTCCTCCTCTTGTCTTCTTGATTCCCTTTTCAAAGACAAAAATCCCAAGCTCAAATGGGTTTTCCATTGAAAAACCCTCAAAGCACAAAAACTGAAATTGGTTCTAGAATACTTAAACCCATGCATTCTCTAAGCTTTATGAACTAAATCCCTTCCAAAATCCAAAGCATTTAAAATGTTCTTACCTTAAACCTTCACCAAATGAAGAGATGTTTGGTTCTAAAGAAAGCTCTTATCTCCCTCTACCTTTTTCCCTTCTTGAACAATCCCAAAATCTCTCTAGAAGCATAGAAAAGATGAAACCCTAGCTCAACTCTCTTCTTTCCTCTCAAACACCAAAATCTCTTTCCTCTCTCTCTTTTATTTTTGTTATTTCACTTCTTCCTCTTCCATTTTCATTTTCCCCTTCTTTAGGAAGAAGACAACACTTCTTTTCCTCCATTTTACCCTTAATGATTGAGAAAAGTCCACCTTGCCCTTCCTTTAATGCCTTAAGTTTTTTAAACTTAAGTAAATGGCCAAAATTGGCCTTATACACTCTCACTACTTTAATACTTCAATGCCCTTAACCTATGTCATATTATCTTACCCACGTAACATGTTAATTAATTCCAACATACATTAATGCTGCAAGACCCCAAAATTAATCTAATCATGCTTACTCAAATTAAAAAAAAAATCAGGGGCCAACATGAGAGGAATTCAAAGAAGAAATAACAACTAGATACGTATTTGATTCTCCTAAGAATCCATACCTCAAATGAATTGGAAGTTGTTTTAATTCAGGTTTCAGTGGGCTTAATATAGAAGGTAACAATTTAGGTTTAGGAGGGCCCAATTCTTCAATTTAAGGTCTATACCTAAAACCATTACCTTACAATCTATATGCATAGTCCACTATCTCATCATCCAATTCATTCTCAACTATTCCTAAAGCTAGGTTGTCTCCAAAACTTCATCGTATATTAATTTAGGAATAGATTCAAGTGTAAGAGAATCGATTACATCTATCATATAGGTGACTTCATCGAAAGACTTTAATAATATATTTGGTTGCTCCTACTATTTTATTTGAAATAATAGTCTTCACTACTATTCGGAGAGATTACTCTAACATCTCTAGTAAGTTAAGATACCATTTAAATTTGGTTGACATTAAGTTTGGTAAACAAATCAACTAAATTTAAATTAGGTATATAAAAACTTTATCAATTACATCTTATATGACTCCTAAGTTCATTAGGAAACAACTTTTATCAAAACATATCTTATATGTTATTCCTAACCTTGCTTTTAAATTCATATAATAATAGGTTTCTTCATCCAAATCATACAAATTTAGCTAAGTATGACCCATTGTTATTACACTAAACATATTTGAGTTAAAGTGGCTTTGAGATTCCTTAATAAACCTAACAGTATATGAAATTTTGGTTTATGCTAATAACAACAGAAGGCAATAATCACATTTTCAATGTGTACTTAATATTTTACATCGAGGGATTTAATTTTTATTCATCTTATTAAATATAAAATTGCATGTAAAATATCACACAAATATAACACACAATTAAACTTGCATCCAATATATAAAAAACATATAAATAAAACATGTAACTTATGCACACATAATATAAAATAATATTTTTAACTCTTTGGAAAAAATAAATTAGATTAGATCCATTGATTCCTAAATAAATTTAATTTCTATTCCAAAGAAAAATTTAATTTGATTTGAAAATTCAAATTTACATGGAAAAAATTTATATTTACCTTGATTCCATTAATAAAATTAATTGAAAATAAATTTTAATAAGTTATATTTATTATTATAATTAAGAGAAACTCATTTTTTTCAAAATGTTACGAGAGATTCTAATTTAATTAGAAAATGTTTTCCTTAAATAGAACACTTTTTTTAATTGAAATAGAATTCACTTTTCAATTAGAAAACTATTTTCTAATATTAAAGGAAAACTTCTTTCAAAATTAAGCAAAAACCTTCTAATTTAATTAAAAAATTGTACATATTATTTATTTAGAGATCAACTCTTCATTAATTAGAAAATCTTTTTATTAAATTAAAAAGCTATTTTCAAAATATTAAAGAAAGCACATTTTCTCAATTAATAAATAAACGAACACTTTCAAATTTAATCATGAAAAATATTTTTCCAATAAATCAAGAAACTTATTATCTTTAAATAAAGAAAAATTTTCTAAATAAATAGAATAATAATTTCAATCTATTCCATTCAATTTAAAATAAATAAAATTTAATTAAGAACCACTTTTCTTAATTATTTAAGAAAATATATTTTTAATTATAAAGAAATATAATTAATTAATTTCAACATAATTTAAAATAATTTATTCTAATTTAAAATAACTTTTCTGAAAATATAAATTTAAGAATCAATCTCATTATTAATCTTATTCACATTAAGAAAAATGATTTAATTATAAAATTGTTTTAAAATTGTAAAATTTGTTTGATGTAAAATTTAATTTATTTAAGTTTATAACACATTATTTTATATTTGAAAAACAATTTTATTATTATTATCCTACATTCAAACATCATAATATTTTATTTAAGTTAACTTTATCCTTATTGTCAAACATATTTCTTTTTGGCAAGCAAGCCCTAATTTCACTAATTGAAACCCTAGAAGCTACACTCTCCATTTGCCAACCTCATATGTGCCACCTCCGGACGTTCAAGCTACCTACCAAGCCATCTCCGCTAGCAGCGCAACAGTTGCGCCACCCCAGCCTTGTTCGAGGCCGCCATCTCCCTTCCTCACGTAGTACAGATTCTGGCCGCCCATCCGTAGCTTCTGCAGCTGTCGTCCATGCATGTGAGACGACGCAGCCAAGTCCAGTGGCCACCTGCTTCCTGTATCTAACTTGGTGGACAATAGCAGACAACCTACATAATCCCATCAGCACGCAAAGTGCTTCTTTGGGCAGCAACCCTCTGTACCTTCAATCAATGGTGCTTTATCACTTCAACAACTCAAAGCCCACTCTAATTTCTTCACCAAAATCACTGAATTAACGTGCTTCCTACAATACCCAAGAGAAAACACCACCGATTCCGCTAGCTTCCTTGTTATCTTATTGAATTTGGTTTCCAGATTTTTGGTTTTTCTGTTTAATGATTCTCCTAATTGGCAGCTCACAACATCAATATGTATCAGTTGCATAACACAAAACTTCAAGCCAACTTGAACTTATCGTGTTTGAAGCAATGTTTTAAAAACCAGATCGTACAAATTAGTTTAGCCGGATTAAGCATGAATTGGACTGATTTTAGTTCGATTTTTGTTTTTAACTATTGAAAGTGAAAATCGATCGGTTAATCTCTAAACTGTGAATCGGACCAGGTTTCTACTTCGCCTATCTCCTCTGATTTTCTGCCTTAGGCCTGTCTCCTCTTGTTTTTTGCCTCTCTCTGATTATCTGGAGATGTAAAGCCCAGTTATAAATTAAAGCAAACCAAACAGCCCATCTCAGCCAATAGCTAATAAGTTGTACAAAAACTACATCTGGAAATAATATTAAGAGCACAAAGGAGACAACACCTTCTTCTCCATTTTCTGTAAAAGTTTCAGCTACTAACTGTGTCTAAAAATACACTCTTTTCACCGGTGTCTAACTCTTTCCTCGTAAGTTTTCTTATGTTGTTTGTTTTGCAGAAAAATTGGTGGGAGTTATAGAGATTGACAACTCCACAGTGCCTTACACTTAGGTAACAATTTTAGCAACTATTATGTCATTTTATTTGTGATTGTTGATCATATTGATTGGGTCAATAATTGAAGTTGCATGAAGGGAGAAAATATGACTGGAAAATTAATAAAAGAAAAGTAGAGAGAAGAAGAGGAGAAGGCGAAGACAATGACATCTTTTAAAAATTTAAGTTGCATGTAGGGGCAACATAGGAATACAGAAAAGTGAAGAATAAATATAGAATTTAGTTACAAGGACATTTTTCGTATTAATTGAAATAAAGGAGGGTAAAATAAAACTTTTAATTCGTTAAGGGTATTTTAGTAATTATGGAGGTTAGGTTAGTAAGGATATTATTTTTACAATTGAGAATAAATTAGAAAAGAGAATAATGTTGGATTATAAGTGTAACTGGATTAGAAATTTTTCGTAAATTAGTCTAATAGAATTTTGAAAATTTTAAGTACGAAGATCCGATTAAGGAGTAATTTGGACTGTCAATTAGTTGAGTCTGAAACTGAGGTAAAGATAACCTTAGACTTTACTTTTAAAATTAAATACCGTTTTGTTATTAATAAATTTATTTTGAATTAGTCATTAATTTAATTAATAATTACTACTTACATACATGAATTATATTTACTTTAATTATCAAATAATTAAAGTAGTATAAGGTATTTCTTTGTTATATTTTGTTACGTTTTCTAAGGTGTATTACTCGTTAAGTTGACGAGAATGTGTTAATTAAATAGAGACTGGTGGTTAATAAGTTGTGAATAACTGATAAAAATTGAGAATTAGTGGCTTGCCTAGGATAAGCTACATTTAATGATCTTAAAAGGTTAGGTTGTGTCGATAAGAGTGAGTGGTGGCTAGGTATCTGACCGTGGAGTAGATACTGGGGCATCTTGAGTCTCGGGGATGTCATGTACCAATGATTAGGTACCAAAGTGGTATTAGGATATCTTGAGTTCCGGGAATATCCTGTGTCAATGGCTAGGTAGTAGAGTTATACCGGGGTACCAAGTGAAATTGAGAAATTGGGGTACCATACGCTAATATTTATACATTTAATTACATTTCCACTTGGTGAGTGTACAATAAGTTTAGATGAGCTAGTAGAGCATTGGATGTAAGCCTACTAGACTAAGCTGGGCTTAGGCAATACAGTTAAATATTGAAATAAAACATAAATGACAATATTTGTGTAATCATCATTTAGTGAAATTTTTGAGATGTTTGTTAACTGTTTGGATTAGACTGAGGATTGATATATATATATATATATATATAAGTATTATATGTATGATTTAATCAGTTAACTAAGTGTTATAATTAATTATTGAGTTACTTGGTTTTAAGAGTAAGGTCGGTTATCCTCACTGAGTTGGCACCTCAACCCTTGCCATTATTTTTTTAAAGAGATCCAATGATTGCCGATAACCTTAGTGTATGTGATTGACAAAGTGGATAATAAGTGGGGCCAACAGTTTATTAGTGCAAAGTTTTTAACTGTATAAATTTTTTAATGTGACAGCTCCGGTAGTTATGTTATTTAGAATACTTTTGTATCTGACAAACAATCATCTTTTTTGGAACTAATGAGGAATTTGATGATTAATGGTATGTTTTGGGAAATATTTGGTTAATTATGGTCTTTGAATTTTTTTGGAAGCGTCATATAAGGTGGTATCAGAGCGGGCTTACTTTTCTAAGGATGTATTGAGTATATAAAAATAATAATAATAATGTGTTCTTATCTCTTTTAAGATGGCTTCAGGAGAGGATAATGTTAGCCCTAAGTCACCTAGGGAATTGGGGAGTTTTATTTCTGCTCTGGACATGTCGAATCAGGGTGATGCCCAAGCAAATAGGGTAGGAGGAGAGGTGCCTATGCCATCGCAGATGATGCAGCAGACTATTACTGCGACTCTTGCCTGAGGTGATTCCAGAGTGGATCGCAACTATGAGTGAATCTGAAATATGGGTGTAATAGAGTTTCGATAAACTATTGACCCTGAGGAGGCTGAGGCATGGTGGTAGCAGACATAGATAATTTTAGATCGTCTGAAGTGTACCTCAGAAAGAAGGTTGTAGTACATTATTTCCTTATTCTAAGGCAATGCACTGACTTAATGGAATTTAGTGAAGAGATCCTATGAGACCTGAGAGATGACTTGGCAGGAGTTCCGGAGAGAGTTTAGAGATAAATACACTCTGTGGATAGATCGAGATCAAAAGAAGATGGAGTTCATGAGTGACCACGTATCGTTACGCTAATCAAAATAAAATAACTAGACTACTACTATAGCAGAGGTGAGTCTAGGTCGATCCACAGAAAGTATGTGTAAAGTTTATGGAATGAAATTAATCGGTGTTTATTAAAAAAATGGGGTTTTGGATTTCGAAAGAAGAAAATAAAATAAAACTATTTAATAAAAACAAATTAAAGAAAACATGCAACAAATGATAAAAGTGGGTAATTCAGTAGGGACCCAGTTCTTTGGTTCAATCTCGACCTACATCCTGACTAAGCATATTTTGTTAATTTGTTTTTATTAGTAAGTTTTATTTAAATTTGACCGCACATCGTTACGTTAGTCAAAATAAAATAACTAGACTAATATTATAGTAGCAGTAAGTCTAGGTCGATCCCACAGAGAGTGTGTGTAAAGTTTATGGAATGAAATTAACCAGTGTTTATTAAAAAAGGGGAGGTTTTGGATTTTGAAAGAAGAAAATAAAATAAAACTAACTAGTAAAAACAAATTAAAGAAATCATGCAAAAAATGATAAAAGTGGGGAATTCGGTAGGGACCCGGTTCTTTGATTCAATCTCAGCCTATACCCTGACTAAGTATATTTTATTAGTTTGTTGTTCTTTAACCTCTCCTAGCAATTATTAATCGTGGCTTAATAATTAACTCGAGTTTTCCCTTCGGTTTTGTTTAATCAAGATACGATCGTTAATTAAACATAACCACCGAATAACTTAGGATACGATCTCTAGATTTAATTAGGCAGTAGTATTACGAATTAGGAAAACTGATTAATCAAGGCAATAACCATATACGATGCATTATTTAACCTAGGTCATGTTATCCCTAATGATTACGAATCATTAGTCACTACACATAAATTTCAACATAACAATTACGGATTATATCGAAATTCTAGCAATGGGTTTGAAATTAACAATTCAATGAATGCATTAAAATCATCAATTCACAATACATAACGGGTTCATACACAAATAATCGAACAATAATGAAAATCCGATTATCCATACACAAAACCCAAATCAATTAACATAAGATAACATAATCAATTCTTAATGAGAGAAAGAAACAACAAAATAATAAAAAATATTTAATCCGGGGCATCGGCGTCGATGTCACCTTCGAACCGTGTCAGGGCGTTTAGCCCTTCATAGATATTTCCCAAAAAATTGCTTCAGCCCCCGTCTTAATCCCTAGCCAAAAACCCCTTAGTTCAGCCCTTCACTATCTACTATTCCTGCCTTATGCCTACTGCCTTGTTCCTCGTTCCTGTAGCTTCTCTACTGTGGCATGATGGGACAAATAAGGGTCTCCATCAATTAAAACCCTTTTCATTCCTCCTTCACGCTTCTGCTACGTTGGCCCCTCTCTTCACGCAACCAAGCCTCCTAGCCAAGCCAGCAACAGCTCCAAGCCGCAGGCGCAAGGTTACTCCTCCACGTCTACGCCGTTGTTGCGCCCCCTGTAGCCTCTTGTTTCTTCTACTTGAAGTCTTGCGCCGCACTGTTGCGTAGATGGGACGAATAAATGTTGCTCCCCTCTTAAATCCTCCTGCGCTCTTTGCTTCCACGCTGCATTTAACGCAGCTGCTATCTGCGTAACGCAGACGCGTTGTGCGTTTAACGCACAATGCTGCGTTGTATTTTTGGCTCCACACCCCACAATGCCGCAATTATGTTCCTGATTTGTTCCTGTACTGCTGCGTTTTACTCCTTTTGGCACATCGTTTTGTGTGTTGCACTGTCGTTATGCTCATTATTTGCTGCAGTGTTACTTTAACGTTTTAAGCCCAATGCATGCAAAATCATGTTACCTTCTTCTTCTGCAATTGTTTTATATTTCTTGTCTTATTTTTTTCTTCTCTTCTTCCTCCATAAAGACAAGAAAAAATAAATATTCGAAAAATAACCCGTATGTGGTGCTTTCGACTCACTTTAATTTCTTTGCTTCCAAATTGTACCTAAAATCATATTTGAATTAAAATGAGTATCTTAAACATTTTCGTGTCAATAATTGCTAAGTATAAATGATTAAATATATCAACAATTAAACACATATCAATGAGTTTGGTTCAGACAGAGGAGATATTAATGGTAGAATATGAGGCTCGCTTTGCAACCTTGTCTAAGTATGCATTGGAGGATGTGGCAAATCCTGAAGACAGATTGCAATATCTTGTATCTAAATTGTTGAGGGTTAGAAGGTTTAAAAGATTAAGCTCATGCATATTGCATTAAATAAAATAAGTTATATCACTAGATGATTAATTTGGTGCATTAGGACATAAAATTTGTTATTCTATATACATGCGTGAGATTAGCATACACATACATAGATTATTATTTATAAATATGAGAAAAAAAATGACAAGTTTTTTGTGCACTTAATTGACATATTTCGGGATGCTTGGATATGATTTTGATAAATTAGAATTAAATTAGAAATTGGTGGATTTAAGTTAGTGATTTGGAGTTAATTGTAAAAAAATCGAAAGTTTGAAGACTCAATATATAAATTGGCTTAGTGGAATTCCTAAATGGTAAGATTGGTGACAAGTGACTCTTTAAATTTGTGACAAATGACACTGTGGACTTGTGACATGAGAAGCTTTAGAATGGTGACATGTGTAGCTTTACAAATGGTGACATATGTAGCTCTACAATTGGTGACAAGTGTAGCCTTACAAGTAGTGACATATGGAGGCTTAAATGAGTGACATGTGGAGCCTAAGGTTAGTAACATATGGACCAACGGAAGAATAATACATGGACCAATAGAATGGTGACACATACACCAATGAAATGGTGACATATGGATTAATTTGACTTTTTTGAACTTTTTAGAGAAAATAGATATAAAAGGCAACATAAGGGAGAGTGAGGGTCTGCCGTGTAGTGGCGTTAAAGAAGCAGAGAGAGTTAAACTGAAGGCAAAGAAGGTAGATTATGCTACTGAAGGATTATGATTGTACTATTAATTACTATCCAAGGAAGGCTAATGTAGTAGCGGATGCTTTGAGTAGAAAAGGTTCAGGCGTAATGGCTAATTGGAGTGGATACAATATAATGTCATTTGTGGAGTTGAGGGCATTGGATATGAAATTGGAGATTGATTATTTGAGTGGTTTATTGGCGACGTTACAGGTTTAACCAGATTTGGGAGATAAGATCAAAGAGGCATAAGCTTGGGATTCCTATCTAATGCAGATGAGGGAGAGAGTGCACCAGAATAGGGGGACTAACTTTTCAATAAGAGCAGATGGAGCGTTGGTGGTTGGGAGGTGAGTTTGTGTACTGAATGTAAATGGATTACGATAGGAGATTTTAAAGGAAGCTTACAATGCACATATGCTATGTATCCTGGTACTACAAAAATATATCAGAACTTAAGATCTTATTACTAGTGGCCAACAATGAAGAAAGATGTAGCAGAGTTTGTGTCAAGGTGTTTGACTTGTGAGTAGGTTAAGGCAGAGCATCATGCCCCAATAGGAAAATTAAGACCCTTAACCATTCCCTAGTGGAAGTGGGAGAAAATATCAATAGATTTTGTGGTAGTGCTATCGAGGACCAGACGTAGACAAGATTCAATTTGGGTGATTGTAGATAGGCTGACTAAATCAGCTCCTTTCTTACCTATACAACGGACAAACTCATTGGACAAGTTTCCAAAGTTGTATGTTGATGAGATTGTGATATTATACGGAGTTTTAGTGTCTATTGTATCATATCGAGATCCACAGTTTACTTCTCGATTTTGGAGGAGTTTACAGACAACTTTGGGGACTAGATTGAATTTGAGTACTGCATTTCACCGTCAGTTGGATGGATAGTTGGAGCGTACGATTTAGACATTGGAGGATATGATGAGAATTTGTGTGCTGAACTTTGAGGGTAATTGAGATAGATATTTACCTTTGATGGAGTTTGCGTATAACAGTGGTTATTTGCAACATACCACACCCATATTCCCGAAAGCATCAGAGAATATTCAGAATATACTATACGGATATGATATGTTAGAAAATAATTTAAAAAGATTTTTCCACCTTACACATAATATCATATAACACAAAGGCATTTTAATCAACAAATTTCCAGAGTTCGAGCTAAATTTTAGAACTTTCCCACACTCAAACTGTGTGAAAACATTTCAAGGAATCCCAACTTTCCTCTTTAATGATCCCAGTGAAGATGTATAGCAAAACATTTCTATTATCCCATTTATCAATTCTCACTTTCGTAGACATTTCCAGTATCTGATAACAAATAAATTCATAGAACTTTTCATTATATTACTACCAAACACATACACCAGGCAATAATTTAGTCTCAACATAAATATACATATATCTTGAACATCAGTACATAGAAATACAGCATACCAAGCTACATATATTAGTTACAAAGTTATTAACACACTATATACAATGCAGCAATGTGTTGAGATATGCATATGCAAAAATACTAATAGACTCTGCAGATTTAGCTTATTGGACCTTTGAGACATGACTTCCTAAACGTAGGAGTTATACTCAACTAACTATAAACCTCTCCTGAACCTAAAAAAAATATTGCAATTTTGATAGGTTTTGCGAACTCAATGAGTGAACCATCATCAATGCACTCAGCAAATCATATCACACAAGACCGTTCAAATCAACATACCACATCACAATTCAATTTAATCAAACATGTATATGAAAATGCAAATATGCTTTAATTCTTATTTTCTTATGTTGTGATCAAATATACCAATTCACCCCCCGAGTTTCAAACAAATTTCTGCTGGTCAACTTAATGAGCATTATAGCCCTGATCACATTACGAGCATTGAGCCCTAAGTTATTATTACAAGCCTTAGGCCTTGACTTCTTATTACAAGCCTTAGGCCCTGATTACAAGCTTTTCGCCCTGAATTTTTACATGTTGGTCATTTTGATCACAAATCTTATTATCTCATCATGAATGCCAAATGCAATTATATGAATCATCTCATATATCATTTTCTTCTATTAGTAACCAATTGTTCAAAATTCACAATCAATTCAATTCAAATATGCATTTCACAATTATTCATGTAGTCAACAATTGACAATAAAATAAAAAACACTTCCATATACAATCCTAAATATCAAATTTTTCACACCAAAAATATTTAGAATTGTAACAATTGTATAAGCAACAAGTCAATAACAATTTAACCAAAAATAAATTAACCATAATGAGAAACATCTAGGTTAACTCACAGAACACTCCAACAAGCTATTGTCTCAATATGTCGACAATATCTGGGTATTGACAATTACTTTTCGAGCCTAGTAGACATGCATATGAATGTCGGTCACTAATAATGAATAAAAAGAATATTTATGCAATCCTTAAATGCAAAGTTTATATCCTTTTCTTCCTAATGTTCCTTTATGAACAAGCTTCCCTCTTTTAATCATAACTCTCTCTACAAAAATCCAAATACCATGATTCTTATGCCCCCTGCAACTAGACTTCATTAATCTTATTATATCCAAAAATTACATGAACAAAAATTCCCCTTGGAATACAACCCCCATCCAAATTTTGTTATATTTCTGGTAAGAAACAGGTTGGCAATTAATGATCAAACAACAATAAATCATTATCAAGACATCTTATAGCCAAATCGTTCACAGAGGATGTTGGATCGGAAAAAGAAAGCATGCCATATTTGAAGAACCGATAGATTTCAAAACTTTTTAGAAATCTTATTTACAGCGGAAGCAATATATGCAAATCATCATGCCAATCTATACATGATATGGTATAAGGATAATAATAAACATAAACAAGATGAAGATTGTTATCAACTCCTTTGCTACAGCTTTAATTCCTCGCTGCGCTATCCTCTCCTTCTTCTTGTATCCAAAGCCTTTGCTTTTGAATCCTTTCCTTTGTCAA
>JAOTAX010135706.1:0-16018 GCA_025629825.1 Erythroxylum guanchezii | reverse complement strand
GGAAGAAACTCTAAACCTTCAATTTTTTCTTTATTCTCTCCTAAAGCCAAATCCATAATCCATAGAGTTTCAAAGCTGCAAATAGAAGTAGAATCCTAATATTTTGACAATAATGCTAAAAAAATATTAATAAGGCAATGAGGTGAGAACGAGATAATAATCATTCAATCTCACAGTACCTTCAATCAGGGTCAGAAATTGAACGCATTTGGAAGGAATTGAATGCATTCAATACAAAGCCATTCCTCACAACCTACAGAAAAATTCGAGGGCTTTGGCTCCTGAAGCTTTAAATCAATTAGAATATGGGCTTTTTCATGTTAAATCCTATCATCTCAAGTAACAGATTTTTCATTTTAAAATGTCATTTCAAGTTTGTTGGGGTTCATTACATGAATCCTTTTTCAATATTGTGTTTTAGGTTAAAAGTCAGAATAATCTAGTAACTCAAAAATCCTTGTTCATTAACCCTCCATGAATACTTTTTCATTATACTAAAGGTCAAAAATCAGAATAATCTAGTAACTCAAAAATCCTGGTTCATTAAACCTCCGTGTCATTTTAGACCTTTTGCTCCTTTTCTATCTGCTTTGAGTAGAGACAAGAACGCTTATAGATTTTTCTAAGATTGAGTTTTCTTAAAGAGAAAAGGGTCTTGGATTCTGAGATTTGCTGCCTACAACTGATCCCAAATTCATGCTTTTAAATCAATCAAGATTGTTAAAGCTGACCAATCATAATTACTTAACTGTCCCATTAACAACGAAGAACTGAAGTTTTTAAGGAAAAGTGAGTTTTTTTTATGTCAATTCATTATTGAGAAAATGTTCACCTCTTCAAACAAACTGAGATTCCGTGGGCCTGAACCTTTTCCCTTGACTTGGGGGTTGGTGGGATTTGAGGAATAAGTGCAAAAGGCAGTCAATAACTACTTACGCCTCCAACAAAATAACATTGAAAATGTGTTGAACGAGTGATCAGAGAGGACCTAGGACTAGTCTTTACCTCAAGAAAAATGAGCATCTTCACCATCTGGCATGTTCAAAAGAAAATAAATAAAAGATGCATGACGGTATTGTCTTCTGAAATTGAGGAAACCAAGTCCATCTTTTCATTGGTAACCCCTAGTCAATAATTTTAACGAACTCTTTAAATAAGTTTCATAAGTAAAACAAACAAAACTACAAAAACATCTTTAAAGATCATCAGCATAAAATGAGTTCTTCACCTGCGGCTGATGATTAGGAAATCACTATCCACCGATTTCAAGAGATGCCAAGGAAAAACCAGTGATTGGGAGTTGAACTCTTCAAATTCAGCATTGGACTTCTTCCCAAAACCCAGCTTACTTGCAATCCAAGTCCAGACACTCTTCTATTTTTTTCTGATGCTAGAAGGATAAACTGTCTCTAAAACTCATCTCAACGTATCAGCTCTCCTGATGGCATGGTTCTGGGATGAGGGTCACACAGCAAAATCAGTGATAAGTAAATTAATAAAAGAGTGGGTTCCAAGTCAAGCACGTTGCGCTACTGAAATAATGCCAAAGAATAATAATACAAGGAGGTTCAAGCAATCAGTTGAAGATGATCATCAGGAAAATAAATAATGGTTAATTTTCTTTCATTGCTTGAAAGTTAAGACGGAAAACTAACAGGAGCATGCATATCCACAAGAGAATGGAGGATTCGGAACAGTGAATATTGTATCAGACAGAGAATTTCAAAATTACTGCCAAAACACACCTCAGGCAATGCTTCTGCGGAATATGCACGTAGTTGACAACTACCAACATTCATGCTTAACAAGCAATTTGATTCTTAAACTTTAAGCAGCTATATAAATGCAAGCCCATCTAATTAAAATTCCTGTCAGAGCTATACTATAAGTTCAGAAACCACTCAATAAAATGAAATCCACCTCAACTACTAAAGTTTACAGTTCACACTGAATTACAGGGAATACATAAAAAATTGATTATTCAAGCATTTCTATATTGACACATAAATACTCATTCAGTAGCACTTTAGATGTTCACCTCTGAGTCAACAACATATAGGCAATCTTCGGTATCACTGGAAACTGTAGCTGCTGGACGAATTAGCTTGGCTGACTCAAAGTCTCCATCCTTGAAGCCGGGGGAAGAACCAATCTGACTAAATAAGTCGAAATATAGCATTGTATTACCTAAATTTAACATTTTGAGAAGCTGTAATGATTATAGATGCAAAAAGAAAGCCAAATAACTTTGGTTAAATCCCCTTTAAACAGGATCTTGATTAAATGATGTAGAGAAACGTTTACAGCAACAACTTTTAACAAACTAGGGCTGGAATACAAGTGATTTTCGGGATGGAACAGAAATAAGAGTTTGAAACAAAACTAATATTGAAACTTTTAACAAACCGTGATTGAGCAGGTGCTAGTTATTTGTATTATTTAAAATAGAACTCCTAATTGCACTAGGATAGTCAAGTCGATACAATCCTAGCCACCAACCATATAGTACTCAATAGAAAAAAGATAACATAAGCATGTTAAAAGAGGAAAACTTTAAAAAACTATTGAAATTGTAGAATAAAGTCTTACACCTAGTGGACACTAGAAATGAGGTAGCAGACATCTTCAATTATATAACCTCACGGTATAAAACAGATTCTACTTCTTAAGATTGTTCTTCCCATGTTTAATTGTCAGTCTCAATGTTTTAGAAACTGGACCAAAAGTTAAACCAATAAGATAAGAAATTTAAGATTGTAAAATAAAAATTTATTTATTTATTTTAAATTTAATTTATAGAAATTAACCGATTAGTTAATAAATTGATTATTTTTTAACAAAAAAAATTATTAAAATAAATCAAATCAAAAAGTTGAAAATCAAACTAAAAATTAAACAGTTAAAGTTTTTTACAGCTAAATCATCTAAACCCGATTAAGTTTTTAATCATTGCTCAATCCTACTTAGTTTATATTTCCAACGAAGTATCAAACATTTTCAATGCTTTCAAAGAATACTTCTCAAGGACACCACACAATTCCACCGTCAACTTACATATATATATAAAAAAACCTCTCATTTTGATTGAACTCATATGATTTATCATACATACACAGTGTAGGATCTTTCCATTGCCGTCGAGTGTGATGACACGATGATGATGGTACAACGTGTTCCCATTTTCATCAACAGAGATGTAACTTGTCCATATAAAGATGGAAATGATGTGCAAAACATGTTCTTTTACGTATCAAAATACTAAAAGCAGATAAAATGCATTTGAGCACTTGCTTTGTCCAAATAGATATAACAAGAGGCACATACTACATGCTAATTCCGTACTGTAGAGCTTGGTCTAGGATTAGCAGTAAAATTTTCCCGTGAAGTTGAATAGCATAATGTGCATTTTCCATTATTAACGGGCCTAAAGATAGATAATGAGCAAATCTTTTACTTTAAGCCTTTTATCTTGAGCTCTGCTCTTAATCTCAGTTCTAGAATATGGCCCGCTAGCTAGTGAACATCCAAATAAAGCATATACGAGTGCAACAGTTTTCTGATCATTGAGACCTACAACAGCACAACTTCCACACAAGTTGTACAACCATCAACATATAGTCATTTAACAATTAAAGATGCATTCTATAGTCTGTACTGGCTTTCAGTCTTGAAAAGTCTAAGCAAATTTTAAATATCTGTTATTTTGCAACAAATGAAAAATACAACACTACAACTCAAAAAATCATAAGGAAGCTCATACCTGGGAAGTAGAGAAATGAGTTCTGCAACATCGAGCATGAAATTGGTTCTGTTATGGTTTCTGACTGTTTAGGCCAAGTACATTTTAAGCAGCGCAAAGTAGATTTTCCTCATCAAGGTTCCCATCTAGTATTAGGTCTTATCATTGGCTCCCTAGGATCCTTTCCACTAGGGTACTCATCATTTTCAATGGAACTTCTATGTTCATCGGAGTTAATCTCCATTAATTAGTGATCATCTGGAACGAAAAAAATTTAATATATTATGTACTCTTTCAACTTTATTGTCACCTTCAACTTCAACTTCATTATCACCGTCAATTTCATTCCTATAAGTGCCCACATCTCCATCATTACTACTCTCTTCTTCAATAGTATCTACATTAACTTTATAATTATACATAACTTCCCCATTAAAGCTCAAATCCCTATCATTACCTATTGTAGCCAAAATTTCTAGAGCTATAATTAGAATGTCAAGTTTGTGTGTAAACATATATAAACATATATACAAATCATAGAAGAGTAAAAAGCTAAATGTAGCTCCCTCGTGTTCTAAAATCCAAGTATTTTAAAAGAACATGTAGAAATAGAAAAGGTAGGGGGACAGACAACACCTTATTATGACAAGCCTAATATGAAGAAAGGGCTATGGTTTTAGAGAAACATAGGACTAGAGGCAAGATCATATATCACATTTCATAAATGTTTTAAGAAGAAGCTAAAAATCCTATGAAATAACTTGCAATATCACGTAAATAATGAAATAACATGCAATATCAAGTAATGTTGGTGATATATTAGCAAGCCTTTTTATAATGAAATCACCAACAAAGAAAATTGACACATTAGGACCACATATGACCTCTACCATAGTAGAAAATTATTCAGTAGTGTCTCCTTCATCTTTACCTATATAAATAGATATCAAACTCAATTAAAATTAATAAAGTATGCTTTGAAAAATGCCCATAATTTAGAAGACTTGATGAATACAATAACAATATAGATAAAAATGCTCTAGAGAATAATATAGTGATTGCAATAATAAGCATGGAGGAATGCCCAATAATCCAAAAGCCTCGATGACTGTAACAAAGAAGAACGTGGTGAATGCACTAGATAAGAATGCACTAGAGAAGAATGTGATGAATGCACCAAAAAAGAATGCTATGAATACACCAAAGAAGAATGCAACAAGGATTAGGGATTTGATTTACTAAATATACCAAAGAAGAACATTTATTCTAATGGAGGCAGGGTCTCCTGTGAATGATTTTTTTTTCCCCAAATGTTAACATTTGGTTTTTCCTAATCTCGTCATCTAGCGATGGCTTATGGAAGTCTTGAGCTGTCAATTTTATATATATATATATATATATATTGGACTCACTTGCCATATGGCATACACATGTGATGAGGGGCCCATAAAAATAAAATTTTCCAAGTATATTTTTTTAATGGGAGGTTAACAAAAATTTTAAGTCAAGATTCTTAATGAACATTTATAAAAACATTTGTGAAACATTAGGGTTCTTTCTATACATGTCGAAATTGTCCAACTATGCATTACAACACACATGAAAGCAATTAAATAAGCTTAAAATTGTGAAATTTTCACGCTAAAGCTCAAAAGTTCAAGAAAAAGATAGCTATATATGTGTAAATAATATGAAATTTTCATTCAATTTGATTAATTCAATAAATACTAAAAAATATGATTTATAAAAGTAATTTTATTCTAATTATCATCCTTTTGCATACTAATTCAAATCAACATTCAACAATGAAGTAAAGTATAGGTGGACAGATTCTAACCAATTCAAGATATTAGTTCATAAGATTATAATAATCTTAAAGAAATCATTAAAATTTTATTAACCCTTCCTCACAGTTAAAGTTGTACATTGTCCCTAATGTATATAATATAAGTATACCCACAGTTAAAAGTTTAGTGGTACTTTCCTGAATATGATAATTTTCTGAATTTTGATCCATCCAATTTGATATTACATCCTTTCAAAATATAAGAAAAAGGGATAAAAAGACACTACAAGAAATTGTATTTTTAGTAAAAGTAAAAGTTGTCACTAAAATCAGTAATATTTGTCACTATTATTAATACTATCCAATTTTTGAAGTCGTCACCTCCCGTCACAAATACCTCCGTCACTAATAAAATAGTGACTAATTTAAAAAATTGTCACAATTATGCAATACTTTTGTGACACAAATACTGACATTAAAACTTGTGAAATGTGTGACAAAATTATATGGTCATAATAACTTTACATATTTATGACAAGTTTATCGTCACAAATAATATAAAGTAGTGACGAATTAAGTCGTAACGGTACTTCATTTTATTGTGACAAATTTTCGACACCAAAACCTATCAAATGTGTGACAACACTATCTAGTCACAACAACTGTACTTATTTATGACAAGTTTGTTGACACAAATAATATAAAGTAGTGACGAATAAAGTTGTAACAATACTTCATTATATTGTGACAAAAATGCCGACACTAAAACCTATGTAATGTGTGACAACACTATATGGTCACAGCAACTTTACATATTTATGACAAGTTTGTTGACACAAATAATATAAAGTTGTGACGAATGAAGTCGTAATAGTACTTCATTTTATTGTTACAACATTATCGCCATTAAAATAATTATAAATAGTGACAATATTTGTCACAAATAATTTTTTTATCAGTGTCCATTACTTCTTGGTCACTAATATTTTAATAAAAAAATGTCAACATCATTTCATCACAAAAACAAAAATTGGTTCTTACAAAAAGTATTATCACTAATTTGTTTATTATTATCACAAATAAAACTATCAATTCATCAACGAAATTACATTAGTTGTAAAAGAAATTTACATCAGTGACTATATTGTCTAACAGATTTCGTCACAAGTATTAAAGTTATATGTTACAATAATGTTGTCACTAAATAAAGAATATATGTTACAATAAATTTATCACTAATGCCTTATCATATACATCTGATAAGTGTAACAAATCTTCACTAGAAAACCCAATGACTGAAGAAGCTAAGTAGGCATCAATGTATCTTTTCACCTACAATAGAAAATTGTGAAATGACATAAGGTAACGAAAAGAAGACTGGCAGAAATAAACACCTACCATTTTGCCTGATTGCTGAAATTCTCCATGTTGGCACCCTCAAACTCCATGTACCAGTAGCTAAAGCATACATCTCCAGGTTTACCCCGCCAATGCTAGTAAAGGAAACTAAAAACCAAAATAAGTCATATAGAAACATCTAAAAGATGTTGCAAGGCCATCGAAGCTCATTATGGACACTTTCAAAAACAAGGACCAAACTCAAGAAGATTGTCCTAGGCAAACCAACAAATTTACATAACTGGTAAATGAGTTTTAAGGACTTTACATGATTTACCCTCATAGTCTTTTCCTTTGACATTCTTTTGCAATCCCAGTCGATTCACATCTAAGACATCAACAAAAAATACAAATTAGTATTTTGCCAAAGAGGACAACATCAAATCTGATTGATATTAAACCAGTACAAATTATGATACCAAATTTCACATAACCAGCTCCAGGCCTTTGACTTATCAGCTCAAGAAAAGTGAAAATTAGCTTCAAGTTCTAAAGAAACAGTGAGAACTAACAACAAAAATCCTGAAAAAAAATATGTAATTCAAGAGAAGAAAACTGGAAGGACTAAAAAAAGAAACGGAGAGGTACTCATCGTGCAAAAGTGCAAATAAGCTTCCCATGGGCATGTAATCGTAAACAAGAAGCTTTTCGTCAGAACTATAGTAATAAGCCCTTAGTGGTATCAAATTCTCATGATTGATTTTGCCAACTGTTTCAATCCTCTCACGAAATTCCTTCTCTGTAACACTGACATCCTTTAATCTCTTGATAGCCACCACCAAACCCATGTCTAAAGTGGCTTTATAAGCTATCCCAAACGTCCCCTTCCCCAAAACTTCAACATAAGCCCTCAACAAATCCTCCAAATCAAACACCTTCGTTGAGTTTCCAAAGAAAACCAAGCTCTTGTACCCTCCTCTGCCACTCCTAGCCTCTAACCTAGCTACAGCCCCACGGATCCTAAACTTACATTACCTGCACTAGTAATGTCACCAACAGGCTTCTCAAGTGAGATGTCAGCTTCATAACTCTTCACTCCCTCAACATTCTTATTAAAACCTTGTTTCTCACCTCTCTTTCTTTGACATAAGAAGATCAAAATCATTAAAAGCAACAAAAATCCAGTAACACAACCAATGACTATGCCAGCAACTACTCCACCAGACAACTTGTTATCGTCACTGTTATTACCACTGCCACTGGAAGTGCTATTGTCACAAGATACCAAGGGTTTCCCACAGAGGGAGTTACCTTCAAAGGCAATGGCTGGTTTGTCGGATAGCCTGGATGGAATAGAACCATTTAAATTGTTGAAAGAAACATTGAATTGGTCAAGCGCAAGTAAATTGAGGTCAGGAACAGAACCAGTAAGCTGGTTGTGGTCCAAATAAAGAGTCCTTAGCCGCGTCAAGTTATTAAAACCAGGAGAGATGGAACCAAAGAAATTGTTGGAAGCAAGGTTGAGCCTTACCAAGTCCCGCAAACCGAAAAAGTATCCAATGGTTGTGCATATTTTAAGAAGTTCACTGATGAGAACTACATTCTTCTTCTGTGTGTTAACGATATGTTGATTGCGAGTCAAAATATTAGAAGGATCCAAAAGTTGAAGAAGAATATGTCTAAATCCATTGATATGAAAGATTTGCGACTTGTAAACCAAATTTTAGGCATGGAGATAACTTGGAATAAAAAGAGTAGGAAAGTGTGGTTACACAGGAAAGGGTATTGAACGAATGTTAGAAAGGTTCAATATTAAGCATGTCAAACCAATTAACGAGACACTGGTGCCTCACTTTAAGCTAAGTAAACGTGCATTTCTCTCAACAGAAAAGGAGAAAGATGGTATTTCTTTTGTTCCATACTCATCAATAATATGGTCTTTTATGTATCCATTGGTATGTACAAGGATATATATTACATCAGATTTTTAGGTTAGTGAGCAGATCCTTATTAAATCCAAGGAAGGTTCATTAGGAAGCAATAAAATGGATTTTGAGATACTCAAGAGGTATTTTAAAGTGAACTTTATGTTTTAGTGATAACGAACAAACTCTAGAAGGTTATATAGATACAGATATGGCTAGAGATCCTAATAAAAGAAAATCCACTTCAGGTTTTCTATTCAAGTTTGCATATCAAAGCATGTAGCTTTATGTATGATTGAAGCAGGGTATGTAGCTACAATGGAGGCTTGTAAGTAGATGCTCTGGCTGAAATGATTCCTTTAAAGAGTTATATGTGAAGTAATAAGATTCTGTAGTATTTTGTGATAATCAAAGTGCTATTGACTTAAGCAAAAATACTAATCATCATCTTGCACAAAGCAAATAGATGTTAGATATTATTGGTTAAGGTCTGTAATTGAAAAGCAGTAATTAATCTTGAAGAAGATTCATACAAACATGAATGGTGCTAATATGTTAAATAAAACAGTTCATAAAAACAAGCATGATCTTTGTAGTAAGCTTACTGGGATGTATGTAAAGTGGCTGTTGAACCTTAATGTGTCTTCCCCATATTTATGCTAGAGGGGGAGATCATCACTTTTATGGTTCGTAGGATGACAAACAAGTGAAGAAAAGATGGGTGATGGGTGAACTAAGCCTTTTCTAGATAGACACGCCCATTTAAAGTTCTATACGCCCATGTTCTCTACTTACACGGTCATTTGTATCAATCTTGTAATTCTCTATAACTATGTGAAGAAGGACATGAAAGGCAAATACTAGTATGAGAATGAAAACTCAAGAAAATTAAAAGTGGAACTAAATGACTCTTAAGTAATTCATCAATAGTTGGAATAGGAAATTGATCCTTTATATTTACGGTACTTAAAACATGAAATAAAAAAGCTATGACCATATTTTTTTCTTACCAAAATAATGGGGACTGGTACTAGAAGTAACAATGTCTTCCTCGAGCCTTATCTAAACAGTTGGATATAAGACACTAGAGACGAAAAAGAAGTAGGATCACTTAGAAGAGTGATGAGGCAGTTCTAGTAATAAATGGTATAGAGAATCTAAAATGAATGGTCTCAAAGAAGGTTGCCATTCACATCCCAAGAGGATGTCAATTCCCTTAATAAGTAAAACGGAATGTGAAAATTGTGGGATTGTAACATAATAATTAATAGGTATGTTTAAAGTCAAAAGCAGTTGACACTGGCACGCCTACCAACCATAAATGGAAATGAGGTTGGAGAATAATAGCAAGGTTAAGAAAGATAGAGTAATATCATAGGAACTGCCACTGTCACCCAAAACTATTACCCATGAAAACGTAGGGTGGGGTTTTAGGGAAAGCAGAGCCATCTAAAGCTAAATTAGAGAACCGAAATGAATAATATCACTAGGATTTTCATAGGTAGATGTTGTAATGGTATAAGTAACCTCGCGAAAGCAAAGATTTCTAAAATAATAGGAACTAAGTTGTCAACATAAACAGTAAGAACTTTTTAACCTTACAGTGATGGCCAAAATGAAATTTCTTCACAAAGGCCAGGAGGTCAAAGTGGTTATTTCCTGGTATTTTCATCCATACCCAAAGGTTTCCCAATAAAGGTTGTATTTTCATCTATACCGGAAGTCCTTGGAAGGACTATTTTTGGGAGAATATGTAGTCGTTTCGTACTTGCACATACCAAATTGTGAGAAGGTGTGTACCTCACTTTGAGAGTTGGAATTTCTTATGTCTTTATAATTAATTATATAAAGGAAGGAATATATAAGCTTTAAGGAGATGGTTCGAATAATATTGAGGTGAAACATGTTGCCTTGCCCCAAGTCGTGCATTTTACTCGTCTTCAAGTTTAGGTAATAATATAATAGGCCTTTAGCTTTCATCACATTAGGCGTTAAGATCGGCAATTAGATAGCGAAGATCTGCTGGCGGATGGAGCAAATAAATTCCGAGTCAAGCGAACCAATCAGTCTTCCATTTTCACGAGATGGAGCAAATAAATTGTTGTCAAAAGTCGGGTTTTGTCTTCTGCAATCGAGGCATTCCTTCCAAATCAAGAAGAGTTCGGAGCTCCTTCACATGATTTCTCATGCCTTTGCTTGAATAAGCATTGATCATGCTCATATATGTGACTTTATCTGGTTTACATCCTTTTGACTCCATTAACTCAAGCACTCCTTTCATCTCTGCAAAACATCCCATCCTCCCATAAGCGTCCACCAAGCAATTGAAAAACACCGTATCCAACGTTATATCCGAGTTTTCAATCAAACGTAAGACACTCTCAATCTTTTCTGCTTTCCCAGCTTGCCCATAGGCTCGAACAAGAGAGCAAAGCGTTACACAGCTTGGTTTGATCCTATCGGTCCGCATTAGTCTAAACAAGTATTCCATCTGTTTCAAGTCCCCAGCGCGTCCAAATGCATCAATTACTACATTGTATGTTACTATTGTCCATGAGTAATGGTACTTCTGCATGTACTCCATTACAGCACTCATTTTCTGGTAATTTTCAGACTTCCCGTATGAATCCAAAAGGATGTTGAAGGTTTTGATGTTGGGTTCGATGCCAGCACTCTCAAACTTCTCGTAACACTTCTCCATCATTTCTATCTGTCCACTTGCACCAAAGGCTCTGAGAGTGGAGTTCATGGTCCAAACATCAGGCTCACAATTTTGCTGATCAAGCATTCCCACAAGTGTTGCCTCCATTTCTTCAAACCTTGGGACATATTAAGATAACAAGTTATATCTTGGCAATCGAATAGCAATTGATGCTCCATCTAGCTGCCAAAGTATAGGAAGTAATTTTCTATGCAACTATTTGTTATGCAGAAGAGAGAAAACATATATCAAGTACCAAAAATATAACACAGACGAACAATCTATAATTACTGGCAGAGGTGACTTAAATTTCAATTTCACATTATATCCTCAGCAGCCAGATGGAGCAATCAAAATTTGATGAGGTTGGATGTGATTCAGAATTTACATTTTCGCTTTGCCATAAGCATCAATAAGAGTGTTATATGTCACTACATTGGGTCTGATTCCCTGGGATGCCATATCAGAAAGCAATAACTGCACTTTCTTGAAATCGTAAACTTGGAGGCATGACTTAATGAGTATTGAATAAGTATGAACATCAGGCTCGCAATCAAGAGTATTCTTCATGTCCTCTAGTATAGAAAATGCTTCTTCAAAGAGCCCACTCCTCCCATAAGCAGATAAAAGAGCAGTGTAAGATTCACGATTCACAAAACAACCTTCATCAATCATAGACTGAAACAGCTCACGAGCCTTCTCAGGCTGCTTACACTTGCCAACCATGACAATCAGTTTGACATACACAGCAGAATTAGGCTTGTACCATAGCTGCTCTCGCAGTAGTTCAAAAACCTGACACAACAATCAAGTTCATTTTAACATTGATGTTACAAAAAAAAAAAAAAAAATTCAGAGCACTTTCACAACAAATGGAGAAATATTTCTAAAAGGATGATATACCCTAGAAAATCCCAAAGACAATTTGAGGGCCAATGAATTAATAATCAAGCTCCATTTACGTTTCAACTAAGTCCAGAAAAGCACAAGGTAAACTATAAAAATACAGGCTTTCTAAGCTAAAACTAAGAGGAACCTTAGAGGATTAATATGGTCACTAACTAAGAGGAACCTTAGAGGATTAATATGGTCACTAACTTCTCAAATTCACTTATGCACTACATTTATTCATCAACAACATTGTAGTTTCTCGTGTGATAGAAATCCTTCTAAAGTAACTAGAGTGCTTGAGTTAGGTCAAAACCAACTCAGCTAATTCAAGAAAATAGACATGCAAGAAAAACAAAAAGAGAGGAGTGGGAGTGACCTTAAGAGCAGACTCCCAACGCAAAGCGGTGATTCTCTCGTGAAGAGCTTCGAGAACAGTTCTAGGTAACAGTTTCTTAGAATTCGTAGACTTCTTCTTCTCGATGATGGCTTTGGTGGCCTCTCTGCGGAGAATCACAGATATGGCCTTCTGGGAAGCAATCTTTCTGTTAACCTCCTCTTTTCTCTCTTTTTCCTCCCTCTCCTTCACCTTTGTCCAATCTACAATCACAGACCTTTTTCGCCTCCTTCCCGTTGACACTGATAGTTGCGTACTATTAGTATTCGTGGTCGTCCCAGGAGGAGGTGGAAGTGGAGAAAGTGATTGTGTGGTAGGTTCCGATTCGGGCCTGGAAGCGGATGGTGTTACGAAGCCATTCAAGTGGGCATGATGTTGGCAGTTAAACGGGTGAGGGAATGGGATCACTGACCTTAAAAGTGCTGCCATTGAGATTTTTGAGTTGGGAGCTTCGCAGGAGCAGGATAGCAGATGGAAATTATCATCGTCGTCCTGGGACGAGATGGGCTGTTCCACTGAATGGGCTTAATTAGAGAAGGCCTGAGGAACTGAAAACCTTTTGAGATTTGCCCTTCCTTATCAATTTGGTCAAAGAGAGAAATAAAATAAGATGGAAATGGAATATTTAATATTTTTACATTTTACATTTTAAAAATAATGTTTTCATATAATTAATATTTTAGGTCATTCACCTAATAATTGATGCTTAAAACTCATAATATCAAATCAAGAACTATGTTTAATATTTTTCTTCCTACTCGTGTATTATTAATTTTTCTTTGATTTTAGTCATCAAACTTAAATGAAACTCGCCAAAGATCAATTTAGAACTAAAAGGTTTTTTATAGGTCCAACTATTCACTATTCAAGGTGAAATATAAATATGTATTTAAAGTTTTAATTGCAACACAAATTTTTGTGGTAGAATTTTAGTATAAACAATAAATTATATATTTATAAACTAAATTTTAAAAATTATAGAGATTTTTAAATGTTTATGTTTATGTTAGTGATAAGAATTAAATACACTCTTCATTAGATATAATACAAAAAGAAAGAAGTTTCAAACATGGTATAGAAATAAGACATTTTTTTTCCAACTACATCTAAATACAAAGGAACTAAGGTTAGCTTGTGGGGGATTTTATTAGTTCCACTTAAGCCAAGAAGGCTGCAAGAAAAGAGTTATCCTTCTTTAAAGATTTAGATGAATTTATTCAAGAATAAACATTAATCTCAATTTGGTAAAATAGACCTCTCAGCATATATACGAATACTTCTTTTTGAGAGGTAAAACATTAATCTCAATTATTCATCAAATGCATTTAATTTAGAAAATTTAAAGGTAAATGAGCAATCAATCCCTCTGTTAGATATTTATGATCTTAGAATTGAGATAATCTTAACAATAAAGCAAGAGACATTTGAGTTGAAGAAGGGCCTAAAAGGGAATTGAATTTTGTGTTTTTTTTAGACAATACATATTTACATATTGTTGATTCATTATGGCCCTTCTTTTTACTTGGTACCGGGCCTATAAAATGTTTGGAATGACCATAAACATAATCGATCTTATATATATATATATATATATATAGGACATATAGGTGGTAAATAGATCATTCATCTATGTTTAGTCTTATGCATTCCTAAATAGTTATGTTAATTCTTACGAACTTTTAATTACGAGACTTTTATAGAGAAATTTGATATTTCTATTTTCATGGCTTTTTAAAAATTCAATTCTTTTTTTTAGAAAAGTTAATTTTCTATATATATTGTCCCTATAGACAATTTGAGCGTTATATTCTTATGGCTTTTTAAAGTTAAATTTTTTATGTTTCAGAAATTCTATTTTCTATGTCTAATGTCCTATAAATAGTGAGCAATGCTTCTACTTCTTTTATAATTAATTTTTTATAAGACTAATTATATAATAAATAATGAACACATTTTGAATATAATTTTTATCTTATAAATGTCTATCAAATATTGGTTAAACTTTCTTTTTCTCTTATATATAAATTTATTACCCAACTTATTAAATAACACTTTTTTTCCCAAATACAAAAAAGTACATCAAAACTTTAAAATTTAAAATTTACTAATTCCCAATTATTTAAAAAATTATTTCTCTCAGTATTATAAACATTTTCTTAAAAAATATTAAAATGAATGTTTTAAAATATTATAAAAATTTGTAATAAAGGATCGAATCAATATTTGATTGCAGTTAGAATATAAAATAGATCTTTTTCTATTAAATTTTTTTCACATTCTAATTCTTGAATTTTTTTCTTGGAATTATATATAATTTATATGAATTAAGTATCTTTTATTTTTATCAAATAATAAAATCATTGAACAAATATGAGTTTGGGGAAGATAATATAATAGGTAAGGAGATAACTAAGTTAAAATAACTTCATTTGATGTTATAAATCAAAATGTTTAGGTTTTCTCTTTCACTATATTACCTATAGATTGCTCACATAACTACAAATTGCAAGTATTTTTTCATGAATTAAAAAGATTTTTATTGTTTGATAACTAATAAATACTATTTAGCATATTGAGCTTAAAAATACGTAAAGATTCTTATCTTGGCCTATTATCATCTTCCAATCTAGAAATTTGATAAATATGTTATTAACTAAATCATATTTAAAAATAAAGTTTAACTTTCTAAGCACCATCCCTCAATTTATAATTTTCAAATTCAAATATATTAGACTTTAACTTGACCTAATCCATTATGTCCATGTTTAACTATTATACTACAACACAAACAATTAAACTATAATGAAATTAACAAATGTCACCTTTAAAAGAGAAAAAGGGAATATGGTAAATCCAAATATAACAATGATAAGAAATTCATTCTATCGATCAAATGGAAGCAATATAGGAAGATGATAAACAAAACAAAATATGAGTCAACTAATTATATTATTTACACCTAAGATAAGAAGAAATACTTTTTTATTCCTATGAAAAAGAAAGAGAATAGGTAACAACAACCTTCTCAATCTCCCAAAAATTTTACCTTACAAAACCTTATCAAGATATTTGTAGCTCAAGGTTGCATATAAGAAGTTTAAGTATAATAAAACTTTATTTCTACATAAGCCTAAATTGACTAAGACTTTATTTTCGCATATGCCTAATGATATTAAAACTATATTTATGTGCACCCTTAGAAACCTTGTCACATATGCTGCCTATCCCACATTTAACATGGATG
>JAOTAX010135612.1:0-17651 GCA_025629825.1 Erythroxylum guanchezii | reverse complement strand
CCTTGAGGGGTCGCGAGTTCGATTCCCAAAGAGGACAATACCAATTAAGGTTGTGGTCGCGTGCAAACTTGAAGTATTCGGGAGCATGACCCGGTACACAAAACACGGACCCAACAGTAACTAAGGGACCATACATTATTACTTCGAGAACTCTTCAAAAACTATAATAGGAAGCATTCAAGAAAAAATTATGTAATAAATTCAAAAACTATAATATGAGGCATTCAAGAAAAAATTATGTAATAAATTTTGACTTCCAGAAGGCTTTTGATTAATTGGATTGCGGCTTTATTTTAATCACAATGCATCCTTTTGGTTTTCTTGCAAAATTCATTAATTAGATTGCATAACATGTCATCATGGTTTCTTATAGAATCTTAATCAATAGTAAGCCTACAAACTCATTAAAAGAGATAGAAGATTAAGGTAAGGGGACCTCTTTCCCCTTCTCTCTTCACCTTGAGCATAAGAGAATTAATCAAGCTCATTAAGAGTGTGATTAAGCTAGAAAGGAAATTTAAATTCCAATTCAAATGCAAAAGCTTAAGAGTACGAGCTTATCCTTTTTATATAAATTGAGCCTTTTCTTTAAGGCTAATGCTAACTTAGTAAGTGCTCTTATGGCTGCTCTAAATACTTTTAAGAACTTTCAAGCCTCTTTATTATTAAGGAAAAATACCAACTTTTCATTTCTTTTTGAGTAAGTGACATTTCCAATTGGTTAGAATTCATAATAGGTTTGAAAACTTCTAAACCTTATTAGTTACTTTGGCATTCCTATTTCTTCTTAGATACTAGCCTTCACTAAATTCTAGCCACTCATTGAAAGGATTAAATCAAGAATTACAAGATGGTGTAATAGAAAGTTATCTATAATAGGGAAGATACAAGTAGTTAATTCAATATTAAAAATCATACATTTATACTAATCTTCTCAATTAATGTTCCTTAATAGCACTAGCAAGATAATTGAATAGAAAATGAGGGGATTTATCTACTCTAGGAATGCCAATACAAAATCACTATATAAGGTTAAGTGAAGTGATCTCTGTTTACTTAAGACAGGAGGACTTGGGATTATGCCCATTAAAATCACAAACTAGGTGCAATTGATTAAGAGAATAGGAGCATCCTATATGATAAAAATGTCCTTTAGTTTACTTGGATACATGCTTATTAACTAAACATTAAAATCTTTTAGAGCACAAGGACAAAATATAACTTATCATGGACAATGGACCATATAATCAAGATTAGGGAGATAATCAAATTGGAGTTTATATATAAGCTTATATATAAGCTTAATGATGGAGATTATACATCATTTTGGTATGATAATTAGTCTAATATTGGACCTCCTTAATGAATTCGTCATACTCTTCTCTTTTAAAGTGTTACTGTTGATCATGCTATAGTTAAAGTGACTCTATTTACTAACTCAACTATGTAACTAATCATAAAATCCTTACATAATCTCAACCTGAATTATTAGCTCTCTCCATGAAAAAGGACTATATAAAATGGAGCAGATATCATTAATGGATGTTCATTAAAGATTTATGCGAAAATTTATAGAGGAATTTTGCTTCAAAAGCCATTTAGTAGAAAATTGCAAACATACCCCATAACTTCATTCTTACTATATAGCTAGCTATTAAAGGAAGAACAAAGATGCTAAATGGGATTAAAATATTATTAAACCTACATGATTCTTATGTGCTTTGTAACCAAGAACTAAAATCCACTGAGCACTAATAAATGTGATTTATAGTGTGTTTTATAAGTTGTAGAATGAGTTTTAGGTGTTTTCTTTAGTAATAATCATATGTTTAGGACTTAAATTTATGTCTTTGTTATTGTTTTACGTGTTTTATTTGATTAGGGAAAGAATTTAATCTTAATGCATGTTTTAGGGGATATTTAGTATGTTTTGATGACAAGTGGCGATAGGAAACTTTAAGAAAAATAAAAGAAAAAGTCGGAGAAGGAGATAGGTCACGGTTATAGACCTATAGGATTGTGCAGGATCAATGTTGGAACAACTAGAAGACTTTATCACAATTTTGCAGGATCAATATTGAAGCAACTGGAAGCCTCTATCATGATCGTACAAGGTTTGTATGCTCTTGATGGAATATGCATGGAAAAGACAGTGCACGATTGTACTTAGTT
The DNA here is from genome assembly GCA_025629825.1 of Erythroxylum guanchezii. Lineage (NCBI taxonomy): Eukaryota > Viridiplantae > Streptophyta > Magnoliopsida > Malpighiales > Erythroxylaceae > Erythroxylum > Erythroxylum guanchezii. Next base: position 15,479 of record JAOTAX010135612.1, on the reverse strand, counting down.
ATGATCCTGCAAAAGTCAGAATTCCAAGTTATAAGATTTTTGTATTTTTGGTGATTTGGGGCTATTTTTGGAAAAAAAAAAACTAGCATAAAACCCTAGAAAGAGTCCTAAGAGGATCAAGAAGCACAAAATTCAAAGAGAAGAAGCAAAAAAGGGGCCTAGAACATCTAAAAAAAAGATCAAAAAGGAAAATTCCTTAAGAGTAGAAGTTACATAATTTCCTATTCAAGGACATGAACAAGAGAACCATTTGAGATTCAATCTTCTTTTATTTTCTTCCTTTATTGTGAATGATGTTTTTGAATGATTTAGGATATATATAGTTTTAGCTATAAATTGACAAATTTATTTTAGGGATTACTTTTGAATTGTTTTGTTTAACTTTCACATTCTTAATTTAATAGAAATATACTTTATAGTGTTTATCATTTTAACCTTCAATTTGAATCAGGAGATTAGGTTAAAAAATCTATGTTATGTTGTACAGCAAGAGTTAGTATCATAATAGGCATTTAAACATCAAATTAATAGGTAATTGAAGAGAGATCTTAATTGTATATTAGTTACCTATAGGATTGCTTCAAATCCAGTTGGATAGTTAGGAAGAGTTTTGATAGATCGAGAGGTCATAATTCAGTTCTTATCTATTTTAATTGGGATTATTTGAATAGATCGAGTGAAAGGGTAATAATAACTATTGTACATCTACGATCAAGTATTATTAGATCAAGAAGGTAAACTGAAAACAAAACAAGGATAGATATAATTCTTAAGTTATTATCCTTTTTTAATCATAAAATATTATTGCTTTGTTATTTGTTTTATTACCAATTTTCTCTAGTTTAGTTTGTTTTATATCCACAATTTTCTATTGTTTACTTTAAAGAAACTGTATAAAAATTGTTAGGTGACTAATCCAATCGTCATAGAAGCAATAATGTTTATACTATAAAGATATAACTCATATACTTACGATATAGATAGATTTAAAAATCTGAACAATAAGTTTTTGGTGTCATCAATAAGGATCATTTAATTTATAATATAGTGCAATTTTACCTTGAATTAAGGATTTTAACACTTTTGTTTTGTGATTGTAGGTGTATGAATGAAAAAACAAGGAAACTAAACTCTTAGATACTTAAGCTTCTAACATCACCAAGCAAGAGAGAAAATTTTGAAAAATAAGATGTCAAGAAGTTATAGAAAGACCAATGGCAAAATAAAGGAACCAAGGAGGTCAGTAATGAACACTTATGGGCTTTCTGATGCCTAGGTTCAATGCTAATCAATAAAGGATCACAAAACTACCAATGTAGATAAATAGTTTTGATATTAAACTAGCTTTGCTAAACATGCTGCAAACTAATGCCTAGTTTTTTGGCTGGCCAATGAGGATCCTAATGCTCATTTGCCCAATTTCTTAGAGATATGTGACACATTTAGATATAATGGGTTGTTAGAGGATGCAACCAAGATGAGGTTATTCCCATTCACACTTAATGATCGAGCCAAGACGTGGTTAAATTGTCTTATCCTAGAGAATGTAATGACATAGGAGTAGTTAGTTCAAGCCTTTTTGGCTAAATACTTCCCTTTAATGAAGACCATAAGGATCATAAAGGAAATAACAAATCTCTAGCAAATTAAAGGGGAATCACTGTAGAAAGTTTGGGAAAGATTTAAGGATTTGCAAAGGAGCTATCATACCATATCTTACCCAAGGAGATCTTATTGCAAACCTTCTATAATAGAGTTAATCCACCCATAAGAGGTACCATTGATGCAGCAGTTAAAGGTTTATTGATAAGGAAGACGGTAGATGTTATGCATGATTTGTTGGAGGAGATGGCAAATAATAGTTATTTATAGACATCAGAAGGGAGTAACTAACAACCAGCCTTCAAGAACTTGTTGTTGATTCAGTGATAACATTACAGGTTGAAGTTACAAACCTAGTTAAGCAAATAAACAACTTAAAAACCACTTTGTCCAGCCTATTAAAAGTGATACTATATGAATTGTGCAATTAAGAAGGACATATTATAGCTTATTGCTTTCTAGTGGAGAGTAATAATATGGAGCAACTAAATTTCATGGGAGCATAACTAGTTTAAGGTTGGTGATAATCCTTACTCTAATACCTATAAACCTAGGAGGAAAAACCAACCAAAATTTTCTTGGGGTAACAATGCAAGAAACTAAATGAGAGCATACGGCCCACTAGGATTTTAACAAGATAGGCTCAATTAATTAGAATCAAAGATGGAAAAGCTAATGGATGTGCTAAATTCTAAGTTCACGAGCCAAGATGAGAGCTAGAAGAGGATGGAAACTAAGTTCGACCAAATTGCAAAAATTCATATGTCTTCCATCCATAATTTAAAGGTTCAAGTGGGCCAAAATGTAAATGCATTGTCTATATGAAGTATGGGGAGTCTCTAAAGAAATATGGAGTAAAACTAAGAAGAAGATTGAACCTCACCAAAAAGGAAGCCAAGAGAGGGAGGATAAGAGGGAGGAAGATAAGAGAGAGGACCCACTATATATCCCTGCCCCTCCGTCTGTTCCCAACAACGTATTTTGATAAAGGTTAAAGAAGAATCAAATGGACGTGCAATTTGCAAAGATGAAGTAATCACAAATTAAATTATCCTTTATGGAAGCTTTGGAGAACATATCCAAGTACACAAATTTTCTTAAATGGTACCCTTGACAAAGAGTTATAACTCCATATTTACTAACCATATACTCTCAAAATTGAAAGATTCAAGGAGTTTTACTATACCATATGTAGTTAGCAATTTATAATTTTTCAAATGTTTATACAACTTAGGTGAAAGTATTAATCTTACGTCTATGTCTATTTTTCAAGTAATTAGGCCTAGAAGAAGTGAAGCCAACATCCATGCTTATTATTGGCCCCGAATTTTGGTCTTGTTAAATTAAGCATGATTTAAGTTAATTATGAGGTTTTGATGGATTATTTGGAGTTAATTAATTATGTCAAGGTTAGTAGGATTTTATTGTATGGGTTAATTGAACTATAGTGTCAAGGTGGTAAGATTGCATAAGGGGCATTTTTGGAAGATCACTTAAGCTTAAAAGATACAAGGCATATAAGTAAGGGTAAAATGGACATTGTTCAATCATTAATGGTATAAAAGGAAGAAGAAAAGATTGTCTTGCAATTGAAAGAAGCCAAAAACGTGAATGAGAGAAAGGAGAGAAGAGAGAAGCACAAAAAAGAGAGAGAAGGAGAGAAAAGAAAGAAGTGAGCTGGGTTCAATTTTTCTAAGCCTTCAAGAGTGATTTTCAAGTTGTTCAAGAAGGGAAAATGGAAGAGGAGGATTAGAGCTCTCATTCAAGCCAAGAAACTCTCCATTTGGTGAAGAATCAAGGGAATCAAGGAAAGGCAAGGGGAGAGACATTTTGAACAAGCATTAAGCAAGAAATTTCAAGGTAGGTTTCATGTTTATAATTGGGTAATGAGTCATTAAGGTTTCTTTTTCCAAATCAAGAAAATAAAAGGATTTCAATTAAATGTTGCTTTTATTGTTGTGATTGATATGAGAAATTGCTACATGTTTGGTGTATGAAATTTTGATGATGAATTGTGAATTGCTAAATGAAAGGGTTTTCGAAAAATTGCATGTTCATAAAAAATAAGTTTCCGAAATGTGCCATTTGGGCAATCGATTTTCAAGTCATGAATTACATGTTATGTGGATTTGTGGTGATCTGTTCTGTTTGTCAAGTGCACTTTGACTAACGGCTTCTCTCGCCTACCTGCTAGTGGCATGGAGCTCCTTCACGGACTCCCCTAAGTTCACAGCTATGCAAAACCATTATATAGGATTGTGATAGTATATTCTGCTCACGGCTATACAAGATCATTCTATGGAATTGTGATAGTACATTCTGTTTACAGACCTACCTAAACCATTATAATATGCTTACGTGTTTACATGTGTTTACAAGTTTGATAAATGCATGATTTATGTTGCTTATGAATTGTTTGATTGATGAGAATTTGAGAAACATGTGTTTTGTGATTCAATAAGAATTTTCTATAACAATGAACTTTTTGAATAGTTTTACTTGTTATCCGTTATAAACTTGTTACCCATGAGCTTTTAAGCTCACCCCCATTTCCTTCCCATCTCCAGGTGATTAGTGTTTTGTGATTCAATAAGAATTTTCTATAACAATGAACTTTTTGAATGGTTTTACTTGTTATCCGTTATAAACTTGTTACCCACGAGCTTTTAAGTTCACCCCCATTTCCTTCCCATCTCCAGGTGATTAGGCAAGAGATCGAGTGAAAGAGAGACAAGGCATCACTCTAATGATGCATAATTTGTATTTGAAGTTAATTCATGTAAAACAAGGTTGTAGTCGCATGTTGAGCAATTATAGCTCAAGTATTTTATATAGTTTGGGATTTTGCGAAATGATGTAATGTGGCTTGGAATGCCATTAAAGCTTTGTAAAACTCTTATTTTATGATGTTAATGAAATATGGATTTGTGTATGGATGATTGTAAGTTGAAATGTGAATTTGTGTATGGATGAGGTGGAGTTGAAATATGAATTAATTAAGGATGAGGTTAAGTTGGAATTAGGTACACTTGAAGAAGTTATCAACTTAAGTTGATGAACTTTGAACATGAATTGTCGTTACATTGTTATATATATATATATATATATATACACACACACACATACGTACATCATTGAGATGTTATGGAAAAGTAAATAGGAATTATGAATGATGAAATGTAGTTGAATGGTTAAGAATGATGTTGCATGAGAGGAAGTGAATTTAGGACAATTTTCAAGTCTTTCATAAGGGTAAAATTGTGTTCTGACTTCAGGGGAAAATCTAGAATAATCTAGGTAGAATTGGTCAAAATTGTCTTCTTAGACGTTGTAGATGATCTTTCTAGCTTTCCAACGATATAAAGTTTGTAATTTTTAGATACCGGAGTGAAAAGATATAATCGTTACAAGATGTGATGCTGCATGGAATGTATGCACAGGACAGCTATGGTAAATGATGAGAATGTGTGGTTTTTATGAATCAAATGGGTTGAGAATTGAGAGTTTTATGAGATAATTTTGGTGTTTGAATTGATATGAAGTGATTTTGCACTAGAAGAGTTGAATTTGGGAAGATTATGAGTGAACATGACGTTAGATTGGATGTAGGAAGCACTGGAGAGGCTTTGGAGGGGTTTGGGAAAACCCCTATGTCTGTTAGACGGACTTTAGGTCCATTAAATGGACCTTCTCAGGTCTGGGAGGACCCCCAGCATCGCCAATGTCCGTTAACGGCCTTCTCGGCTAAAAAATGGCCCCCAACCCTGTGTATGTCTGTACTTTATACACTCGCGGTAATTTGTATTTTTGACCCTTTAAATGGCAAAATCTCACTTTGTGTCTTCATGAACATTGTAGATCTAGAAGTTTTCTTTGAAAAAATTCAATAATGAATGCAATCAGACATCGCCATTGAAAGTTATGGCAATTGCACCAAGTTAGGTACAATATGATTGAGGGTATAAACATGTTGGATTCTTTCAGACATAACTTCATAATCTAACCTCCAAATGAGGTGATTCTTGAAGAAATAGATTTCTAAGATATTTTTCTATCTCTTCATAAAAATTGGTATCTTTTGATATTGATTTGAAAAATTTTTATGGAAAGAAAATGAGGGATCGGTTGGAAGAGCATAACTGAGGTATGAACATACTTTGGCTTCTTAAGCATATCTTGATCCATATAGCTCCGATTGAGATGGTTCTAGCTTCAAAATAAACTAGAGACATAGAGCTATAATTGTTTTAGAGAAGTCAAATTGTAATTTTGGTGATTGACTGGTGTGCGCACACCACCCTTATGAGATGTTGGCTAATGAGGGTTCAGTGAAATAACCCTACAAGGGAACCCACTCACGCTTTATGACTCCGGATAGTTGGGCTCAAAAAATGGGGTCCAACATATTATGGTATTAGAGAAGAGTTGGATTCCGAAAACGGAGTCCAACATATATGACATTAGAGCAAGAGTTAGATTCTGGAATTGGGGTCGAACAACTATTCAGTGGATAGATCAACTAATAAAGACATCATTTGGTGTGGTAGAAGACGTGCTAGTCAAAGTGGAAAAATTTGTTATTCCTATGAATTTCTTAGTAGAATTTGGAAAGGATTGAAATTTGCCATTAATTCTTGGTAAACCATTCATGAATACTATAAGAGAATTGGTGGACGTAGATGAAGGAAAATTAAATCTTCAAATTGGTGATGAACAGGTTGAGTTCAACATGAGTAAGGTATTGAAGAATTTAAAGGAGGGAAAATCTTGCATGAAAATTGATATAAAAAATGAGTGTGTAAAAGAGCAAAAGGAGAACCACGAAGAAGGCGTTGATGTTGAGAATGTGGAAGATGATGAGGAGTTAGAAAAGGAGGAGGAGTTGGGTGAAAAATTAAAGCAAGAAATCTTAGTAAGGATGGAAGCACCCATACACCCTCCATTGAGAAATCACTAACTCTAAAGTTGAAATCCTTACCCACACACCTTAGATATTCTTTTCTAGGTGAGGGTCATACTCTACCCATCATAATTTCAAACAATTTGGACAGGGAATAAGAAAGTAGAGTGGTAGAGATAAATAAAAAGATGTTAAGACCCACGGGATGGAAAATTTCAGATATAAGAGGCATAAGTCCTAATATGGTGATTCATAGGATTAACTTTGATGAAGGTTATGAGTCTATAAGGGAAAGACAAAGAAGAATAAACCCTTATATAACAGAAGGGGTTAAGAAGGAAGTAATAAAGCTCATAGATGTGAGTATTATTTACCCTATTCCAAATAGTGAATGAGTTAGTCCAGTACAATATATGCCTAAGAAAGGAGCGATGACAATGATGGAAAGTGAAAAAGGTGAGTTGATCTTTACTCAAGTAGTCACAGGTTAGAGGCTATATATTGAGTATAGGAAGCTTAATACGGTGACTAAAAGGATCACTTCCTTTACCATTCTTGGATCAAATGATTGAGAGAGTGGATGGACACACATTCTATTGTTTCCTTGATAGGTATTCAGGATATAATTAGATCTTTATCTATCTAGAAGATCAAGAGAAGACCACTTTCACATTTTCTTATGGAACATTTGCTTATAGATAGATACTATTTGGGCATTGCAATGCACCAGTAATTTTTTAAAGGTACATGATGTTTATCTTTTCAAATATTATTATGGATATTATGGAAATTTATATGGATGATTTTTTGGTCTTTGGAGACTCTTTTGATCATTTTCTTTTGAAAAATTTGGATAGAGATATTCCAAGATGTGAGCAATCGCATTTGGTTCTAAACTAGGACAAATATAATTTCATGGTGCACAAGGTATAGTTTTGGGACAAAAAATATTGTTCCAAGTTATAAAAGTAAATAGAGCCAAAACAAAGGTCATTAAGAAGCTTCCACCACTAACCAATGTAAAAGTTGTGTGTGTATTTTATAGACACTTAAGATTCTACTGTCGATTTAATAAGGACTTCTTTCTTATTACTAAACCTTTAACTGTTTTTGTAGTTAAGGATTTATCTTTTAATTTTGATGAATTTTTTATTATTTTCAATACATTAAAGGAGGCCTTCATTTTAGCACCCATATTGATGTTACCGAAATTTTCTTTACCATTTGAGGTTATGTATGATGCTAGTGATCAAACAGTATGATTTGTTTTAAGTTAGTGGAAAGACAAAAGATTGCATGCTATCTACTATGTAAGCATGACTTTATTAGGAGCCTAATTGAATTACCTAAATACTAAAAAGTAGCTGCTAGCAGTGGTATTCGCTTGTGACAAGTTTCAGTCTTATCTTTTAAGGTCTAAGGTGATAATTTATTATCATACAACATTGAGATACCTTTTCACTAAGAAAGATGTGAAGTCGAGAGTTATCCAAGAAGGTGCTACTTCTATAAGAATTTAGCATAGAGCTTAGAGACAAAAAGGAGAAGAAAATTTAATGGTTAATCACCTATCATGTTTTGAAGGAGTGGAGGTGCAATAGGTTGAAGAAATTAATAAGTAATTACTTGATGAATTCTTGATAAAGATAAACCGCCTATTTGTTCCATAGTACGTTGATATAGCAAATTATGTTACAAATGGCATCCTTCCCCTTAATTTGTTTTATCAACAAAGAAACAGGTTCTTATATGAATGTACTCATAATTTATGGGATGAAATGATATTGAATAAAATTTGTTCTGATGAGCTAATTAATAGATGTGTTTCGGAAGAGTAGATGATAGAAATAGTAATATATCATCATAATGCTACTTATGCTAGACATTTGTTCTGATGGGCTAATTAATAGATGTGTTTCGGAAGAGTAGATGTTAGAAATAGTAGCACATCATCATAATTCTACTTATGTAGGGCATTATGGAGCAAAGAAGTCAGAAGCTCATATATTGGAATGTAGATTATATTGACCTAACTTTGTTCAAGGATGCTCATAAATATGTGATGCAATGTGATAGGTTTCAAAGAGTGGGGAATATTTCAAAAGAGACAAAATGCCCCTTTCTAATATATTAGAGGTTGAAGTCATTAACATATGGGGGTTAGATTTCATAGGACCTTTCTTATCTTTTATAAGGAATATGTACATACTAGTGGGAGTATAATATGTCTCAAGATGGGTTAAAGCAACGGCAACTCCAACTAACAATGACAAAGTGGTGAAAAAATTCATCAAAAGGATATTTAGTAGATTTGGAGTTCTGAGAGAGATCATAAGTGATAGAGGAGTTCATTTTTGTACTAAATCTTTTGAAACTCTTCTTAAAATGTATGGAGTCTACAATTGAGTAGCCACACCCTATCATCTATAAGTGGCCAACTGGAGCTTGTTATCCAAAACTAAAGAAAGTATTGGAAAAGATAGTTAATGGTTCGAGGAAGGATTAGACATTAATGCTTGATGATGCTTTATGGCCATATTGTTGGAAAAGATAGTTAATGGTTCAAGGAAGGATTAGGCATTAATGCTTGATGATGCTTTATGGCCATATTGTACCATCTTCAAGTCACCTATTAGTACAACAACATTCTAACTTGTTTATGGAAAAGCTTGTCACTTGCCTGTGGAGTTTGACAATAGGGCATATTGGGTGATTATGATAGGCCCTTATCTTGTAATGACTAGGCGACCTACCCAACACTCTACGGTGGCTCTCCAATCAATATCCAAGACGGCTAGAGAGTTCCCGTGAAGCTAAGCTTATTGCCCTTATTAAGGAAAAGCTTCAATTCATAATAAGAAATGTAAATAGTGGAGTTTTGTTTTTTAGTTTATTAAAAATTTCAGTAGCACAATGATTGTATGTTGACATCCCAAAAAAATTTCAAAATCCTTGTAAAAATTCAAAACACTTCTATTATCACATCAATTTCTCAACTCCAAATTGTGGACTTCAAATCCACTCATATGCAGTCTCAAATAGTTACATCAATAAACTTTGAAAAGTTAAAACAACATCATGCATTCCATTAAAAAACCTTTATACACATCCATTCTTTATACAAATGCAATTTCCAAAACATGTTCAAAGATATGCAACAGTTCTAATAAATATGTACAAGGAAAAAAAAAAAGCCTACACAACAACACTTTATGAAGTTGACTACTCACGAGGTGGAGTCCCTACTACTAAAACCCCCAAGCGTGCACCTGGGAGGTTTTATTTAAAAGCAGAAAATAAAGGGTGTGCTAAACGAGCTCAGTGAGTATTATTGGTTTCAAATAAAAACATTTATACAAATATTAACCTCCACAAAAGAAAACAATTTCTTTTCTTTTCGAGTAATAACTAATGCTCTTACAAAACACATTCTTTTCTTTTCATAAGATAAATGCATATGCAAAACAAAACATATAAATTTTTCTAAGATCAAGTTCCACTTTTCTTGTAAAGTATACAACGATGGAAATCAATACTTTCATAAAGTTTCTTTTTAAAACATAGCCTATCACTAATTTTCTTTTCCATATGGTATCTTTAGATGTAAGGCCATGGAGCTAGTTCTGCACTGCTTACCCGTGCCTGGTTAACCTCTATATATCGATTGTTATGAAGCTGGTTCTACATCGTTTACCCATAACGATACTATAACTATATATAAATCAGTGGTTACGGAGCTAGTTCTGCATCGTTTACCTGTAACAGTGCTAGCATATTATATACTCTGCACGTGTAGAGATCGACTCACATGACATACTGACAGACACAACACCACCCATATTAGTGACAAATGTCCCCTAAACACCGCCGTGCACGTTAAGACATACTCTGATCGATATAATCGTATGTATAAAGACCTAACGGTGTACTATAGGCTAAACCACAATTAATACATGAACGTGGCACATTTCAATACCAATTAAAAACATATTCAAAATCCATTTCTATGCTAATTCAAAGCATATGAAAATTTCAATTCAATGTTAGTTCAAAGAGTGTGTACATCTCATTAGTTTCCAAGTGCATTCAAAACTCAATTCAATGCTAAATCAAAGCATATGTAAATCTGATGAAGATTAAATTTTAAATTCAAGTAGGAGCACTAATGGAATTATTCATTAACATATTTTTCATAGTAAGGTAAAAAACCATCTTTACAAAATCAATTTAAAGGTAAAACCTACCAAGTACATCTATAACTTACCACCTTGTTTTATAAATTTTATGACAAAGGGCTTAACTAAAATCTTAGCATTTTGTAAGATTAAAATTTTTTTTTTGGTAAAACAGAAAAACTTGATGCGAAAATGAAAATTTTGTTTTCTTTTCATTAACCATTGAATTGTTGGTTTATTCCCTACATCCAATTGCTTTGGTTATATTTTAGTGACAAAATTAGTAATAAAGGCATTCTTTATCTTTGTGTATTAATTACATTTGATGTTTTAATACATAAACATATAATCCTTGGAATAGTTAACATGTAATTGAAATTATGATGAGATCATAATTGTGAGATTCAATTTAAATTTACGTATTATTCCTAAATATTCCTAGTTGTAGTTTCATCGAGATGGGATATTGTTGAAACGGTAAAACTAGCACACATTATGTTTCTTTCTTATGAAGAAAGTAATTCATCTCATAAATTAAAGTATGGAGATACTTAAACTAATGTGTGGGTGATTATTAGAGAATAAATCACTTAACTGACCTAACTATGAGAATCCCAAATGGAATATTACTTATATATCTGTGGATTTTCTTATAATGATGATTGTATAATTGATCCTTAGACTTGAGATTACCAAGGTATCTCGATTGGGAATTATTGTGTTTTGATATTATTTATGAATTGTCCTAGGATAATTTGGTTGCTAGTACTTGGATGTAATATGAACCATATGGACACAGTTGAGTAAGTTGATAAATAATTCATCACTCTAAAGTAATTAGAGAGCATGTTCCACTGTTCTTGATTAGTAGTGATTTATGGAATTCTCTAGCCAAAGTGAATTGATATTTGAAAAGGCATTTTTAAATATTAATTACTAATTAACAAAAATGAATATGATTGAACCAAAAGAGTAGACAATATATCCATACTATGTCCAATTAGAATATTGAATGATGTAAGTATTAAATTATACATCATAACCATACATGGAAAAGTTAAGTCCAACCACTTTGACATTCCTGATATTTGGGTGGTCATGACATGTTGTTAAACATCAATCTTGATCTATGATTATAAATTGTTTAATTAGAGAATTAAAGATAAATTAAAATGAGTTTTAATTTATCTAATTCTAATTATGAATTAGAATTATAATTTATAATCATTGTCAATAAATTAGGAACCTAATGGGTCACACATCAAAGAGCAATTTGCGAAAGAAAAATTAATTTAATTAAGTTGGACTTAATTATAAAGTTTAAGAAACTTTAGGGATCAAATATAAGATATTTGATTTTATTAAAAATAAGTTAATTATAATTAGAGTATGACCGTAATTATAATTAAGGAATTTAATTTTAATAAAAAATTGCAAAACCACTTAATGATTTTTCTATTAATAGGAAGAAAAAATGAGCTAGCACTCTTACATTCTTCCTCTCAAAGTACTGAGAAGTTGTTCTGTGCATAGCATCAAAAGCTAGATAAGTGAACAGCTTGTGGTTAACAATTTAGAGAAAGATTTCAATAGGAACATGTTCTTATGATTCGTATTCATGTTATTATTTAAGTTAATCAATTATCAGGATACACTCGAAATCCTTAAAAAGTTTTATTTTCTGTTGCGTCCATAATTTGATCATGGTTGGATTCCAACAGTGATATCAGATCCTTCGTTAATTGTATATCTTAAATTAAAGGCTTGATTGTTATTGATGCTGATGAAGATTAAGGTTTTAATATTTTGAATCTATTTATGCTACCGTAGTGTGGCTGTTCTTGTCTATTCTAAATCTTTCATTAACTGACAAGAATAAGATTTATGTGCTCTGGAAACTTACGTACCCATATTTTGAAAAGCATCTGTGTTTTTGCCTCTATTTTATTTCTGGAAATTGTTTCCACGAATGTATATGTGTACATTCTGAAATACTGAAGAATGTTACTGTCTAGATTTATGTGTGATTGTATCTAGAATTTTGCTTGAGCGTGTTCTATTTTTGAAATGCCCATATATGGAGTCGAAAACCAATTGATTTGCATCTGTTTATCTATGCAATTGTTACGATTTGATCTAATTGCAAGGTATGTGACTTGAATCCCATATTGATTAAATACAAAATTGATATGGGATTTATAAGGACTTTGGGCTCTCTACCCTCATAAGCTAGCTTTTGGGGTGTGGCTCTCCTAAAGTCCTTATCAATTGGTATCAGAGCCCTTTCGATCCAATGGAGACACGACAGAAAACAAACGCCGAATTCTGTACCGAAATCACGAAACTTGTAGCTAAGCAAGAAGCCACCTTATAGAAATAAGAGGAGACACTGGACAAGGTGAACGCCAACTACAACCACCTTAGTTCTATGATCCAAAACTTAGTGTCTGATTTCCATTCGTTCAAATTGGCTTCTACCTCAACTCCATCTCCATCCCGACTCGTATCTGACCAACTCAGCGTGAATAACAACTCGCCGAGCAATGTTACTAACTCCAAACACACTTTAAAACTTCACTTTCCAAAATTTGATGGGGAAGATCCGCAAGGATGGCTCTTTCGGGCTGAACAATATTTTGAGTTCCAGAAAATTCCAACGGAGGAATGACTCCAGTTAGCTTCTTTCCATCTAGAGGGGAATGAATTGCAATGGTATCGATGGTTTTTTAAGTACCATAAACTGGATTCGTGGAATGAATTGTCCTATGCAATTTTAGTTCGGTTTGGACCAACTGAATATGAGGACCCAGAGGCACTGTCAAGACTCAAGCAAACTTCCACGATAGCTGTCTATCAGGATACCTTTGAACGACTTACCCAACAGGTGAGTAGCTTGCACGAAAATTTTTTGGTAAGCAGTTTTATTGCAGGTCTCAAGGATGAGATTCGCCTGGATGTTAAACTGAAGAAACTGACCTCTCTTTCTGACGCTTTTGGAGCTGCTCGTGTTGTGGAAGAGAAACTTCAACTTCAACGTCGTCCTTTCTCTGCACCAAAAATCATATGATTGGCTTCTTCAAAGCCAACCCCTGTTTCATCCGCTGCTCCAGGACTGTTAGGACCAGGTCCAATGGTGAAATCGAGACCATCAAATTTTCGCAGACTTTCATCTCAAGAAGCTCAAGAGAGGCGTGAAAAAGGGCTATGCTTCTACTGTGATGAAAAGTTTGTACTAGGGCATAGATGTAGTCACCCACAACTGCTCATGATAGAGGAGGATGGATCAGCACCGTATGAAGAAGAGAGTGAGGAGCCATTACAAGACGAATGTAACTTGCCTGACATACCAGAGATTTCCTTCCATGCTATCACTGGAGTCCACAATCCTCAAACCTTGCGTTTGTATGGTAAGATGAATAATAAAGATCTTGTTGTGTTGATTGACAGTGGCAGTTCACATAACTTTATTGAGCAGCGTGTTGCAACAAAGTTTGGGTTGCCCATGGACTCAACCAAGAAATTCCAAATTGTGATCGCAAATACAGACCGTGTTGAATGCTTGGGAGTATGTAAAGGAGTGCGAATGAATATTCAGGGCTGTCCAATTATCGCAGACTTCTTTGTATTACCAAAAGATGCTTGTCCGGTGGTACTCGGTGTGTAATGGTTGGAGACCTTGGGCCCCATTCAGACAGATTATAAGAAATTAACTATGTCATTTGGTCTTGATGGTGTATGATACACTTTTAATGGGATGAGGAATAGAGAGATGGAAGCCCTCATCGAAAAGAAGTCTCAGTAATTGGGTACAACAGGAACTCTAGGCACTGGGTTATTCATTCAACTGGTTCCACATGGAAGAGGTGACAATAATATCACCACCATACAGCTGGATTTGGATCAAATCTTAAGAGATCATGAATGTGTTTTTCAAAAGCCAACAATGTTACCACCCGTGATCATCGAATCCCTCTTCTTCCAGATGCCAAACCAGTTAATGCTCGCCCTTATAGATACCCCTATTTTCAAAAGATAGAAATTGAGAGGCAAGTACAAGAATTATTAGCCACATGATTAATTCAACCCAGCTCAAGCCCTTACTCATCTCCAATTCTTCTTGTGCGCAAAGCAAACGGGGAGTGACGTTTCTGCGTCGATTATAGGGCACTCAACACCATCACTATCAAAGACAAATTTCCCATACCGGTGATTGACAAACTGATGGATGAACTCTTTGGTGCCAGGTATTTTTCTAAATTTGATCTATAAGCATGATATCATCAGGTTCGGGTGTATGAAACAGACATTCATAAAACTGCATTCCGAACCCACGAAGGGCACTATGAGTTCGTTGTCATGCCCTTCGGACTTACCAACGCCCCTGCCACATTCCAAGACTTGATGAACGAAATTTTTAAGCCATTCCTGCGAAAGTTTGTTCTTGTATTCTTTGATGACATCCTTATCTACTCCAAATCATAGGAGGAACATATGCAACATGTACAGGCTGTTTTATCCGTTCTCTAATAACACTTCCTTTTTGCGAAACGAGAAAAGTGTGTCTTTGGGATTCAGAAAATTAAATACCTTGGACACATTCTATCTGAGAATGACGTGGAACCTGATCCCAGCAAAATTCAAGCAGTTTGGGACTGGCCCACACTAAGGATGGTTCGTGAGGTACGGGGATTTTTCGGGTTCACGGGTTATTACCGAAAATTCATTAAGAATTATGGGGCCATTGTCGGACCTTTAAACCGGTTGTTAAGCAAAGAGGGGTTTTCATGGACACAAGAGGCTGA
>JAOTAX010135553.1:0-17659 GCA_025629825.1 Erythroxylum guanchezii | reverse complement strand
AGCAGTAGTAAATCCTCTGCATCTCGATCACGTCGTTTTACGGAAAATCACAATGGATTCAATGTTTCCCCAATTTCTAGGTATTTATCCATCTGATTATTGAATACAGTATGTTGCAATTCTAGGGTTAATGATTTGTGTTGATTAATTATACAATTAATCTAGAATTTCGTATTTAATTTTGTGTTGATTAATTATACAATTAATCTAGAATTTCGTATTTAATTTTCTTTCACATATTAGATATAAATCTTACAACATATCAATTAAGTAGCATAAAAAATAAACAGATGACAAAATTCGATGGAAAAACTCATGACAATGAAAAGAAATTAACAAATTGCTTTGTGAAAATATGTTATTTACTTGAAATAAAACTATCATGCAAATAGAAAATTTTAGAAGCAGGAAAAGACTACCAGGCTGTTTGGAAACCTTCGAATTGAATTCAATTACATTAACGAGATTGAATTGAATTCAATTTATACTGTTTGGAACAAATCCTGTAATATTAGAATTGAATTCAATCACACTGTTTGGAACAAATCCAATAAGATCAGAATTGAATTCAATTATTTCATATGACACATTTACCCCTAACTAAAAAATAATGTTATTAACTATGGTTTAGTTAATTGCTACTATTATCTTAATTTTTATATTATATTTAATTTTAGTTATAATTATTAGAATTATTATTAATTGGTTATACATTAAAATATATTGGTGCATTTTATTAATTTCAATAAATTTTAATTATCATATTATAGTTTTTATTTTTATAACTTTTATTGTATATACCTAGTTTATGACAATATAGTTTCAGTAATATATGTTCTAAAACACTGCATTCTTCAAGGAGAGAGAAATGATGCCGACCTATGACCCAACTCTAACAATTGCTCAACAGTCTCAGATCATATCAAATCGCTCATCCTTCACCTCTTACCCTCCACCAACTGCCAAGTACGAGTAACATGTTCAAAGTTAAAACCTTTTATGGGAAAAGATCAGAACTTTTCATCACTCCTTGGGAACTAAATTCATGTATGTTTTCTTATTGATTTCATTCTTTCCCTGACATATCTAAGGTTCTCTTTTTATTTCGATTATACCCACAGACTCTTCTTTGTAATTTTAGGTGTTGTATCGTGATCTGTTTACCATATTTGCCCGTTTCATGTATCGTCCAAAGAGATCCCATAACTACTGCTAGATTTTTTGGGTGCTTTGGCTGCTGAAAATTAGGGCTGCTTGTGGTTGCTAAAGATTAGGTTTCAACGTGGGAGAAGAGAGGTCGGTTGCGTTGGAGTTGAATTCGCGTGATTTTTGGCGTGAATTGAATTTATGAAATAAGTGGGATTTAAACCCACGCATGAATTGAATTCATGCGTTTTTTTTTATATTCCAAATAAATGAGATTGAATTCAATTCGTAGTATTACAAACGAGCTGGACATGTTCTTATCATTTTATGTTTATCCTATTTTATCTGTTTGACTTGATATTAAATTAAAGGACTGGCCATTATAATTGCGCAAGTCAAGATCAGGTCCGTCAGAAGGTTCTTATCCCAAGGCTAACATATTTTATGTTTCTCCTATTTTATCATCAGCAAGGTTCTTATCCCCAGGCTAACATATTTAACTGCACAATCTAATATCAAGTCACATCGGCTACCTATAAGGTGGGCATAAGTAATTGTTTCCATTTTCGTGCTCACGTAAAAACAGGAATAGGGAATTGATCGTGACTGTTTCCGTTTCTGCTCACATGGAAACAGTTGATCCCGTGAACCTGCACCACAGACATCTACGTTCTCTCGCCTTCCTGATCTTGACTTGCACGGTTATAAGGGCCAGTCTTTTAAATCAATATATATCAAGTCACATAAGCTGTCCGGTGTGCGTGGACCGACACTCCAGACTCCAGACGTCTACGTTCTCTCGCCTGCCGCTTGCTTCTGTTTTTACGAAAGAGAAATTTGCCTTTTGTTAGGAATGTCAATTTTAGCTCAGTTTATTCAATTTAACCTGATTTTAGTTTGAATTGATTAGGCTACAGGTGGTCACTGGCTAGACGGGCACGATTGAGGCCGACCTATTGATCCCTTTCTTCTGCTTTTTTTCATACAATTGTTCGAACACGCGACTTTCCGCTACCCTTTCTGGTACAAATTCACCAGAAATAGATTTTTCCATCCGTTTTTCGTTTTTGCTGGTACAAAAACCGATCCAAATTTTGTATGATTATTGAGATCCCTATCTTCTGCTTTTTTCATGCAATTGTTGGAACACGCGACTGTCCACTACCCTTTCTAGTTAGTACAAATTCACTAGAAATAGATTTTTCCATCCGTTTTTCATTTTTGCTGGTACAAAAACCGATCCAAATAATATATGTGCAGTCTAATAGAGTAAAAACAAAATAAATAATATGAACTTAAGTGATCAATCAAGATGAATCACGAAATTGTATAACAGAGATAATATGGAAATGTATATGTTTTGTTATCAATTTTTGTATCAGCAAGTTGTTGAAGATATTGTCCATATAAAAAGTTGCCTGAAGCCATATTAATAAGGTCTTTCCAAAAATACAAAGCTTCTAACATTTTAGAGAAATTTTTATGTTCATGAACACACGATATAATACCTAATAATTAGTTATAGTAATTTTTTTGAGCCTCTATTATAGGTTCATTAAATCAAATCTTATTTTTTAAGCCTTAATTTTAAATTTTTCAACAAAAATATTTTTCAACATTGTACGATGGTGGTAGCATTAGTTTTTTCAACAAAAATTGTTGGCAAATTAAAATTGCCTAGAAAATAGATTTTGACATCCAATTACACACTCAATTTTATTGATTCAGAGAATGCAAATTTTATAAAGACAAACTCACGCTACAAACTCTCACAACTTAAAAATTCGTTATGCGTTCGCTTGTTGAAACTAGCACCCCAACTTTTACACTCTCTAGCTATTTCTTTCTATGCATATATATCATTCACCATATGGCCAATCGCCATATTAATAGGCTTCTAACGTAGGTTCACAAGGTGAAATATAATTTCGAATAAACCCATAAATGTTTAATAATCTTACCTAACCTGACTACATTTCCACCAACACAGATAACAGATTCCTGGTATTCGTAGCCCTTGTTCCACCCAACACTATGCATATTACATCTTCAGATTGATGATTCAAATCTAATATTATAATTAACAATAAGACAAAATAATTATTTATAGATTTTTACTGCACGGGTAAAAGAGAATTTTTTCTGGTTAAAGTAAGTTTATTTTTTAATTAATTAGATATGATGTTCGTTGATTTGAATTATATGGGTCTATAATTAAATAGATGGAAGCATTAGATAATATAGAAACGTAATACTCCAATTTTTTTTTTTAATCTCACATTACATTATCTATGTTGAAGTTTGAAGACACAAACGTCTCCAGAGTTTTTGAAAGAAATCACAGCTATGAAGAAAAAATCAACATGAAATCACATATTAATTTCATAATTAATCAACACAATTAATTAACCCTATAATTTCAACATACTGGATTCAAAAATTGGATAAACAAATACTTGGAAATTGAGGAAATATTGAGTTCATTGTTATTTTATGTGAAACGAAGTGACAAAGACGTAAAGGATTAATTATTGCTATTCCAAACCCTTGATTAAAACCCTGTGGAGTTCTCAATGGGGCGACTGTATTTAACGTTGACTAGCAGTAGGGCTTCCTGTGCATTACAATACATGGGTCAATCTTACCCATCATAGCAATCTCATGAATACAGGCCCAATGACACCTTAGAGAACCAAGCCCAATTATCTTGACATCTAATTTATCGGGGTTTGTACAAAATTATGTTTATTATGCTAGTCCACAAAATTATGAAAAAATTCTTTCTCCCACTTGGACAGCATAACCAACATCAATGAACAACAGAAACAAATCCTCAGATTAATATAACAATATGTGGCTACAATAGGATGTCAAAGTAGAACCAACAATCTCTCAATCATAAGTCCAAAATGAGGTTACAAGTACCTCAACAGTATAGAAATCAGACCCGATCGGAGCACTGACAACATATATGCAAGATACCTATACCTCAGTGACCTAAACAGAATGTGTCATAAGGAAATGCACACAAAATAGTGATCTGTTTGTGCAATTCCAAACAAAATGGCCGAAGCATCCACCCAAGATGCCAACTGAGATTTAACAAAATATCTTAGAACAACAAAATGAAACTGGGTACAAAATGTCTCCAGCAAAATGCCATATATATACAAACATTTAAATGTATCTGCGCAGTATATCAAGCAAATATATGGCAATAACAATAATAGCAACAATTATAAGCAAAAGTCTCTAGACTGAATAACAAAATAATCAATTACAATGTTGCTATCAAAATAACATAAAAGACAGGCTCCCACTAATCCAAGGCATCAAAAGATCTAAATAGACCCATACGGGTTACATGATTCACAAAAGCCTTAACAGTCAAGCCTTTAATTAGAGGACCTGCTACCATAAGATCGGTAGGTATATACTCTATACAAGTCTGAAACTCCTTAACCTTCTCTCTAACAAGCGCATACTTTGTATCAAAATGCTTTGAATGCTTGGAGTTCTTGCATATTTGAGAGAAGCCCACCATAGCAGAGTTATCACAATATATGGTTAGAGGTCTGGAAACACTCTCCATAAGATGAAGCTCAGAAATGAAATTCCTCAATCATATTGCCTGTCGAGTAGCTTCATAACAGGCTACATACTCTACCTCCATAGTTGAAGTTGCTGTAAGTGTTTTTTTTTACACTTTTCCAAGATACATCTCCTCTAGCAAGCATAAAGATATATCCTGACGTGGGTTTGTGATCATCAGGGCAGCCACCATAATCGGAATTAGAATAATCTATCACCTCGAGGTGATCAGACATCCTATAAGTGAGTATATAATCTTTAGTACCTTGTAGATACCTCAGAACTTGTTTCACAACTTGCCAATTACCCACACCAGGGTTGCTCAAGTATCTCCCAAATACACCAATAACAAAAGCAATATCAGGACGTGTACAAACTTGAGCATACATAAGACTGCCAATAGCAGAAGCACATGGGACCTTTTCCATCTCTGACTTATTTTTATCATTTTAAGGACACTGGCTATTTAAGAGTTTTTCACCCTTTTGAATGGGTGCACTGCAAGGATTACAAGTCTTCATGTTGAAGCTATTCAAGATCCTTTCAATATACCTTTTTTGAGACAAACCAAGAACACCACGAGATCTATCACGATGAATTTCAATGCCCATATCAAAAAAAGCATCACCAAGATCTTTCATATCAAAATGAGTTGTCAACATTTGTTTGGTCTCAGAAAGAAAACCCATATCATTATTGGCTAAAAGAATGTCATCAACATATAAGACAAGAATAATGGAGTTTCTCCCAATATTCTTCAAGTAAATGCATTGATCAACAACATTTTCCTTGAAGCCAAGGGAGTAAACTATTTGGTCAAACTTCAAGTACCATTTTCTGGAGGCTTGTTTCAACCTATAAATGGATTTTCTCAATTTGTATACTATGTGTTCCTTACCTTTCTCAACAAAACCGGCAAGCTGATTCATGAACACATCTTCATATAAATCACCATTTAAGAAAGTAGTTTTCTGATCCATTTGATGGAGCTCCAAATCAAAATGAGCAACTAAAGTCATCACAATACGTAATGAATCTTTAGTAAAAACTAGGGAAAAAGTCTCTTTATAGTCTATATGTAGCACCCCACTCTCGCAAGACACGTACCCAACATCTATGGTGATATCTAAGTACGTACCCCGCAAGGGTGGCATGTTAAAACGATCATTAAGTCAAAATTCATTACAAAACTTTTGTTTCTTTAAAACATGGTACACGTAAGTGGAAATCACTAATCCAATCGGGCCCATGTCCTTTAAAAGCATTTCCATTTACAAGTTACAAATACTACAAACATTAGTATTCAACAATAATTTGGGCCTATTTCAGATACAAAACATTTGAAATCATAAAGTCATTTCATTACCAAATCATTTACATACACTTTGTACAATTTTTTTTTCGGAACATAATTCAAATATAAAATCACTGAAGACATATGCAGGTGCAAACTGATCCCGACCCCTAATCCATGTCAAACCTCAGTGGCTATACTCCATTTAGCCTAGCTGAATAATTCCTCAGAACCTGAAAAGTCACATTGCAATTTTTGATGAGTTTTGCAAACTCAGTGAGTGAACCATCATTGATGAATTCACCGGATTACGCATACACATCACATATATCACAAACATTCAAAACATATAATCATTCCTGATATTCCTATGACATGGCATCTCATATGATCACACAATTCACGTAGCCAAGTATAGCAACAGTTCATATCAATTTATCACTCACTTCAGCTCTGCAAACCATTTAATGAATTTCAATCTATAAGAATGCTATATGCATGAGACTCACATTCATTCTTATTGTTGTGACTGAGTGCCTATCATATACTTATACAATTACTGGCCCATAGGGCTCAGTCAGAACAGAATCACGGAGCATAGCTCTACGTGCACACACATATATCACGGAGCAAAGTTCTACGTAGAAGCACTTCATACTGGCCACTCAAGTCACAACGCATTTATCTGAGCATGTATTTTATGAAATGCATCAAATACTGATTATGCCATATCAGACAATCACATATGATATTCAATCAGAAACTCATAATCATCGGACCTAAGTCTGGCATTCAACATTCGTTGAGAATTCACATATCATAAATGATTTCACATCAAATTAGAACACTTCTAATGCATCAAAATTGAATATGGCTCATATGGCAATCACATATGATGCTCAAACAAAACTCATAATCATCGGACCTAAGTCCGGCATTCAACTTTCGTTGAGAATTCATATAACATTCAGAATTTCATAGCACTCAAAGCCACAATCAAAACACTTCCAATACATTCCCAAATATTGATCTCCTCGGACAACTAAAGTCTGGAATTCATAGACAAATTGCAAACAGTTTGATAATATTGGAAGCTAACAAAACAAATCAAATCAATCAATCCTAAGAAATCATCTAGGTTGACTCACAGTACGCTCCAATAATCTATTGCCTGTATGGTCCGGCAATGTCCAACTAGCGTCCTATGTGCTCCTCTAAAATATACAAAACACATTCATAAATATCACATTTTGCATAAATACACAAGTGGTCCTTTTATGCACATCAATGTAGAGAATGTATGCACAATGCATGTTCAATGACAATTCCGGGGTTCAATATTGCGATCTTTATCCAAAATTATTCAGATATCAAAGCCCTCATTAATACCATGCATATTTACAATTGGATCGAAACAAAAAAAATGTCAAACAATTTCATAATTTCATTGACCACTTCAGATTTTTCCTCTAATACCAATACATATACGAGTCAACTTTCCATACTAATTCTGAAAAGGTAATTGACCAAATTAGACAAAACTTCCTTCTATGAAGTTGTTCTCCCATTTCTTAACTTTCTAAAGACACCAAAAGTATTAAATTTCGTTCAGTATACGAAGAGATATACTCAAAATATTCTAGACGGTTCATAAGTTCCAGCAGAATTCTTACCTCAACTTCAAACCAAATATTGAAAATCTTAGAGACAGAATTAAAACTCCATTTCTTCCTAAAAGTTGTAGCCATATGTCTCTTGTTTATGTAAAATAAAAAATCACCCAATTTGGATAACTATAGATAAAGTTATGGTCAAAATACGAAAGTATGTTCAAGCTGTCAAGGGTGGTCCTCGCCGCGACGAGAACAAAAAGTGAAGTCGCGACATACAGTCCAGAAATCAGTTTTTCTCGGGATTTTTTTGCAACGGTCGCCACAACGAGCTCAAGGGTGAGTCACACGTCACGACGTACAAAAAAGAATGAGCCGCGACGAGCTCAAAGGTGCGTTGCACATCGCGGCGAACAAAAAGAAATTAGTCTCGACGAGCCAAGGCTGGCCGCGACGTCTGGTTACAGAAACTCGCCTTCCCCGATTTTCGCTTCCTCATTTTTCTGCATTCCTCATGTTTATTCTCACATCAATTAACTCCAGTGACTTGCAACCAACTCCTCTAACTCATTCGAAACACAACTCAAAAATCAAACTTATAATCAGGCACTAAAAAAAACGATGCATGCATGTACAGTGACAACAATTTTCCAGCACTCTACCATAGCTCATTTCAAACTATAACAGATCCTATTTTATACTTTTCTAGACAATTTCTATTTCACAGATCTATCATCAAGTTCTTTCATCACCGAAACTTCACTTCTCTAGCCTCACATGCATGTATTCATTTACACAGTAAAATATCATTAAAAATTACTTACTTGCTTAAGCATTATTTACCAGTAGTGAGAGTAACTCGCAAACAACCAACAAGAGCAACTCAATGTTCGGTGATGAACAATCCAAGCATAAAAATGCTTCAGAAGCTCTCAAGCTACTGTAACTCTTCCTAAGGTTTTTCAAAACATAATAATACGTGGGTTCCTTGCATGCTTTACACTTGTCACCCAAACAATCAACCACTTGTCACCACATAATTAAGCCATTTCTCCCAATTATAGGATGCCACATGTCAGAACATAATTGGCCCATTATTAAATATTTTTCTTTAGTCCAAAAATTACACCAAATTTCCAAAAGTTCTGAAATAATTGAAATATTACCAAAATTGTCAAATCACATTTTAATCGCATTAATAACTCAATTATACCCAAAAAATGTCATGAATGCATGTACAATCGTATTAATGTGCAAAAATGTGCATGTCATATTTAGCATAAGCATCAATTGAACTTTCTAATTTCTCAATAATTTCTCATAATACACAATTCTAGCCTTAACATAGGTAACGGGATGTTACAATTCTCCCATCCTTAAAGAAATTTCGTCCTCGAAATTCTTATCTGTTTGATCAAACAGGTAGGGGTATGTTTTCATCATAAGCTCTACTATTTCCCATTTGGCACTATCACTCGAATAAATTCTTCCACTTGACTATAGTCATTGGAATCAATCAATTTTCCAGTAACTTATTCAGATATCACACAATCTTGTC
This sequence comes from Erythroxylum guanchezii, assembly GCA_025629825.1. Classification (NCBI taxonomy): domain Eukaryota; kingdom Viridiplantae; phylum Streptophyta; class Magnoliopsida; order Malpighiales; family Erythroxylaceae; genus Erythroxylum; species Erythroxylum guanchezii. Next base: position 8,460 of record JAOTAX010135553.1, on the reverse strand, counting down.
TGTCTCCTCAATATATTTCATATAATTTAAAATTTTCACTTTAGTGCCGACATTACATCTAGGTCAGATCATATCACTAATTCTTATCACACTCACATATCATACTTAATGTATATAAAACATCTTGTCGGTGTTACAAACTCATTTTAATGGTCCTTCTCTTACAAAACTTTCATATGGACAATTTTATGTCGGGCTTAACTCACCCTTTTCCTAACTTGAGCACACCTTAGCAAGGTGATACTCTCAGAAGCAATTCATCTCTTTAGTGTTAATACACTTAACTCTTGTGTCTATCTCATTTTATTCCAAATCTTCAGTGTTGCTTTTCCTAATTCATTCGTCTTTCTTGAGTCACTTAGTTCTAATACACATCAATTTCACTTATCATAAACGTCTCCTATCACTTCTGGCCTTAAACTATTTTTAGGCCTTATTTACCCAAATATAAAGGCGGTCAACTCTTTCTATCGTATAACATCTTCTTTTCTATGGCACATATTTCTTCATCTATTGCTTTAATCCGGCAATCATCATTCATTGCTTCCTCGAACATTATTGATTCATAATTTGCAAAGAAAGCATAATGGGCTATAACTTTATCATCATTATCTTCATCACCTACTTGATAATCTTTCAAATAGGTAGGTGGATGACATTCTCATAGCGAGCAGCTAAGTGAAGGTGAAGTAAGAGGAGATGATGCTTCAAGATCAACATGAGTTGTCTCTTTAGGAACTAGAGGTGAAGATGACTCTCCAATTTGATTAGTCATTTCTAATTCAGTGTTTATGAACACCAATACTAGAAAAGATTTCTTTTCTTTTTCTGATCAATCCTATACTCCATCTTCTTTAAAAGTAACATCTCGACTGATGATCACTTTTTGAATCTTTGGATTATAAAGCTTATAACCTATTGTTTCCATGTTGTATTCTATAAATATGCATTTTTTTTTACCTTGTCTTCTGGCTTCTTTCTCAATTCATCAGGGACTTATGAACATGTTATCTAACCAACCACCCTTATATGAATAGCACAAGCCATAACCTCTGCCCAAAAATGGTAGCTTCTTACAAAATAACATGCTTCTCACCATATATATAATAGTTCTATTTTTCCTTTCTGCCACTCTATTTTATCGAGGAGTGTACCTAGTTGTCAACTGATGCTTAATTCCATGCTTTCTTAAGAAATCATCACAAACAATATATTTTGTGCCTCTATCCATTCTCAAAGTCTTAAAAGAACAACCACTTTGTTTTTTAATATACGCTACAAAATTCTTAAGTACTTCACATTCCTCAGATTTCTGCTTTAGAAAATAAACTTATGCCTTTCTACTATAATCACCAATAAATGTAATAAAGCATTTGTTACCTCCATTTGATGGAACTTCTATATAACATAGATCTGAATGCACATGCTCTAGTGGATGTTTCGCTCTCTATACCTGCTTTATAGGAAATGGATCTCTATGCTTTTTTTTCCCATTACACAACTCATAAAGCTAGTCAGGAACTTGAATGGTTGGAAAGCCTGAAACCTACTCTTTGTTTGCAAGAAACTTAATGCTTCCAAATTCAAGTGCCCAAGTCACATATGCCATAGCCAATTATCATTGATAGTCATAGTATTATAGCAAGAATAATTATCGTAATTAAGATATGTTGAAAGTAGATAGTTGGATGCCATTCTCATCATTAGAATCATGCCCTTTTTTTATATCATTGACGATGCACCCATCTTTATTGAAGTGTAAATTGCAACCTTTTTTTGATAGTTTTCCAATGCTCATTAGATTCTGGCAAAGAGTAGGAGCATATTACATATTAGAAATGTAATTTAAAGACCTATTCTTCAATTTTATAGCAATCTTTCCTCTTCCTAAAACTGGAATATCGTAGTTGCCGGCAGGCTTTATTGAAGAATGAAATGATTCTTCTAATTTGGCAAAAACTTCCTTGTTTCCACTTAAGTGATTGTTACAACCCGAATCTAACAAACCATTAGCAGTTATCAATGTTACTAATTTTAGCTACCATCAATAAGGTCTTTGGGTTATTATTCTTAGCTACTCCAGCTCAATTATCTTTATGTTCTTATCTTTAAGCACGACATTCTCTATTATAGTGACTATATTTTTTACAATTATGGTACTGAATATGTGACTTGAACTCAGATTGATAGTGACTAAACTTTTTGCACTTGTAACATTGAATATTGGATTTAACCTGAGGAGATTCACTCTCCCTTGCTCTTGGTATATAATTGGTTTTGAAATGTTTGCCTCCTCTGACTCTGAAATTTGAACTTCTTTAAGTATTTTCTATTTTGCTAATTGCAGGTCCCTTCTCATTTCTCAAATTTACTTGGGCTTTTAAAACTTGCTCCATTATGTTTGGTGATTTTTCATTCATAACATTTCACGGGATTCTAATAAGGCTTGCAAATCATTGATAATCATGGACTTCAAACCTTTAGACTCTTCAATGGTTATGATAACATAACTAAATCGACTTGTCAACATGCGCATAATCTTCTCCACGATATCTTTCTCCGTAATCTCTTGAACATTATTTTTCATCTCATTGATCAATTTTTTCATCTATGAAAAATGATCATGAATACTTTTATCTTTGCCTTGGTCCATCAACTTGTATTGCCTTTTCAAACCTTGTAGCCTTGCTCGTTTAACTGTCTACTCCTTCATACATTTTGAGTAAAATATTCCAAGCCTTCCTTGCTGTTTTAGCATGGATTTTTTTTCAAGAATCGACAACTCAACAGATTGACAAATCAAAAACAAAGCCTTTTCGTTTAATAAACGATCACGAACCATTTGTAGTGATTCTTCAGTCATCGGTGTTTCTTTTTCTTCTAAGTCTTTCGCCAAAATTTCACCATATTTGTTGCTTCTCAAATATAACTCCATCAAGCATTTTCACATCGCAAAATTGTTTTTGCCATCGAACTTGAAAATAGATAATTGCATTGGTTAAATCTCAGTTGTTGAACTCGAAACCGTCTTGACTACTTAACTCCATCAAGCGTTTTCACATAGCAAAATTGTTTTTGCCATCAAACTTGAAAGTAGATAATTGCATTAGTTAAATTTTAGTTGTTATCAAGCTTGAAAATAGATAATTGCATTGGTTAAATTTCAGTTGTTGAACTCGAAGTCATCTTGACCTACTTAACTCCATCAAGCGTTTTCACATTGCAAAATTACTTTTGCCATCAAACCTGAAAATAGATAATTGCATTGGTTAAATTTCAGTTATTGAACTCGAAGCCATCTTTACCTACTTAAGCACTTCAACTGAGCTCTACTACGAAATGTTGGTAAATTAAAATTGCCTAGAAAATAGATTTTGACGTCCAATTGCACACTCACAATTTTATTGATTGAGAGAAATCAAATTTTATAAAGACAAATTCACACTACAATCTCTCACAACCCAAAAACCGGTTATGCATTAGCAACTTGTTGAGACTAACAACCCAAACTTTTAGACACTCTCTCATTATTTCTTTCTATACATATATATCATTCACCATATAGCCAATGACCATATTTATAGGCTTTTAATGTCCGTTCACAAGGTCAATTAATTGGCAAATAGTTGGCAATTTGTAATTGCCTACTAAAGCAAGTTTTCCCTTCCACTTTTCCACCTTCAAATCTCTCAAGCATAAATTTTTCTGGCTCAATCCAATAATTCAGATTCTTGTATCTTACATGCATTGACCAGCAACATTGTGCCTTTTGGCACTTAAAAATCACTAACGTTGTAGTCATCAGATGACTCGTATGGAACCAGAAGAGGAGTTGCTGGCTAAAGTCGAAATGTCTCGTTGATCACATTTTGCAGATAATTGAGATTCAGGACGGTTGTTTTCACCAGATGTCTTAGTCCAACAACATCTTACCGTCTTTTGTATAGCTTCTGGATTGTTGAGAAGAAGTGACATTGCCCAATCCATGGTTGTCGCAGAGGTTTTTGATCCTGCTGCGAGCATTTCCTGCAACACATAAGCAGCAGTAATTAACTTTGAGGTTACCAGATCAATACAGGTGATTCATTACCAAATTATAACACCTTTGATGTCCTCATCAGGGTAGAGCTCTGGTTGATAACATAGAATCAATCAACGTCATCCCACTTTCTCTGTTAATTGAATTTAACCCAGACACTCCCAAAGACGATTCCGCTCTTTTCTTTCTTTGTTCATTAACAAGGTGTTGCACAAAGGCATCAACTTTCTTCATGACTCGTATCATCCTCCTTTCAATTCCTTGGAAATTAAGCCATTGTAGGACTGGGAAAAAGTTGTTCAAATTTACATTTCCATGGACTTCCATGTACTCCCTAATAAGATCCCTGAACTCCTTTGCTTCATCGTCTGCCACACCCTTTCCATAATAATGCTTACCAGCGATCATTCGCAACACGACATTGAAAGTAAGCTCCATAAACAAAGATGAGAGGTTTGCTTGTCAGATTATTTAATGGCCCATGTGATTTAAAGATTTGGGTCCTATGAAAGGAACCCAAGATGATGGTTATTGGGTATTAAATAAAAGGATCTCAAATGGGTCAAAGACCCTTTCCCTCTCTCTTTTAAATACCAAACAACATATTGGTTGGTTGGTGCTTTATAAGTTTTAGAAACTTATTGAAAGGTTATCTAAACCATTGAAGATACAAATCAAAGAAGAGGGAGAGAGGGAATCAAGCATTTACAAAATTATCATAGATATAGGTATGACAAAATAAATCGATCCATTAAATAGTCTTTTAATTGGTATCAGAGCCATGGGTGTTGCATTATTGTTGTCTGCCGTCCACCATGGTTGTTTGTTTATATACCGTAAATTTCTTGCTTTATTTTGATGATGATATGTAATGGGTATGGGTTAGAGTAAGAGTAATACACAGTAGAGAGAATCGAAAATACAAACAGAGAGAAACCATTCTTTGTGATTATAATGCCATGCTTGGAAAGGTAAGGCTTGGGATAGTTTTCGGACCATCCTCTGTGATTATAATGTCATGCTTAGAAAGGTAAGGCGTGGGATAGTTTTCAGTTTAGAGAGAAACCATCCTCTATGATTATAGTGTTGGCAAGAGACGCTCTTAGTAAGGCTTAGGATGGTTTTTCGATCTAAAGAGAAATAAATAAAACAAAAACAAAAGAGAAAAACGAAACCAGTGCTAAACCAGTATGCAGGAGGAAGATGGAACCAACGATAGGCGCTGTGCACGCGCTCGTCACTTCATATTTTTATTTTTTATTTTTAATTAAAAATTATGGGTTTGAATATTGGTCTTACTTAAGGTATTTTAATTTTGGATCATAACTCATAATTCATTAATTAATTGCTAATACAAATTAATTAATGAAGTATTCAATTAATTGATTTAGGTTTATATACATAAAGGTTGCACATATGTTTGCTATGCACAATATAATTTTTTGTGTCATATTATGTTTTAATTGATACTTTGACTATTTATATTATGCAATGCTTGGAATTAAATTTTCCTATTATATGTTGAGTGTAACGCATGACATTATGACAATATAGAATAGTTTGTTAGTCACCAAAGTGACCAAACTAATTAAATTAAAATTTTTCATGTATGATAATTATTCAATTAAATGTTTATTGCATGGAAAGTTTGTTAGTCACCGAAGTGGCCTAGCTTGAAAATATTAATCATTTAATTATGAATGCTTGAATTGTTCATTATGATATGATACTAAAATGACATAAAAGTTGAACTGAACAACTAAGATAATTAATTATAACGCTAGAAAGTCACCCAAAAGTGGACCATTGCTTATAATTAATGACATTAAAGGGACTTTATCAACATATTTTGTTAATATGATTGTATATCTAAAGATAAGAAGCATGTTGACTAGAATATGATCGATTATCCATTATAGTAAACTATATATATGCATCATAATAGGTTACAACTATGTATTTAAATGTTGCCTAAAGGAGAAAATAAATGCATAATCAAAGTGTATTAGTTAGTTTGAATCCATTTAGGTTTACTCAAAACATTAATATGTGAGCTATGTGTTGTGTTTGTAGCATCTACTAACTTTTTTGCTTTAGGAAATGGGCTAATCAAGTTTAATGGTCTGAACTATACTGATTGGTCTGAACAAATCCAGTTCCAACTGGGTGTAATGGATTAGACATGGCCATAATTTCAGACGCAAGGCCCGTAGCCATAACTGAGACTAGTTCTGAAGCTAACAAGTCTTATTATGAGGCTTGAGAACGGTCTAACAGGCTGAGCTTGAATTTGATGCGAAAGATAATCGTAGAAAATGTAAAGCTGTCAATGCCTAAAATAGTTGGAGGTAACAAATACTTTATTACATTTATTGGTGACTATAGTAGAAAGGCATGAGTTTATTTTGTGAAGCAGAAATCTACGGCATGTGAAGTACTTAAGAATTTTTTAGCGTACATTGAAAAACAAAGTGGTTGTTCTTTTAAGACTTTGAGAACGGATAGAGGCACAAAATATATTGTTTGTGATGATTTCTTAAGAAAGCATGGAATTAAGCATCAGTTGACAGCTAGGTACACTCTTCGACAAAATAGAGTGGCAGAAAGAAAAAATAGAACTATTATAGATATGGTGAGAAGCATGTTATTTTGTAAGAAGCTATATCGTTTTTGGGTAGAGGTTATAGCTTCTGCGATCTATATTTTGAATAAGTGTTCAAGATTAAACAGAAAACTCCACAAGAAGCATAGAGTGGACAAAAGCCTAACCTTAGTCATATGAGGGTGTTTGGTTGGATAACATATTCATATGCCCCTGATGAGTTGAGAAAGAAGCCAGATGACAAGGCAAAAAAATGCATATTTCTACAATACAGCATGGAAACAAAAGGTTATAAGCTTTATAATTCAAAGACTCAAAAAGTGATCATCAGTCGAGATGTTACTTTTGAAGAAGATGGAGTATAGGATTGTTCAGAAAAAGAAAAGAAATCTTTGACAATATCGGTGTTTATAAACAATGAATTAGAAATGACTAATCAAACTGGAGAGTCATTTTCACCTCCAGTTCCTAAAGAGCCAATTGATGTTGATCCTGAAGCATCATCGCCTCCTACTTCATCCTTACTATGAGCAGGGACAGATCCAGAAATTTTTTTGATTGGGGGTAAAATTTCACTGGAGGCAAAAAAAAAAAAATTAATGGGGGCAAAATTTTAATGAGAGCAAAATTTTAATTTTTTATGAGTTAAAAATTTAAAATAATAATTTTTTCATGTAAAATTTTTTAGAGCAAGTGGGGCCCACTGTGGCTCCGTCCCTGACTATGAGAACGCCATCCACCCACCTATTTGAAAGATTATCTATTTTCTAGATAAAATTGTGAGTGTGTAATTGGATGTCAAAATCTATTTTCTAGGCAATATTAATTTGCCAACAATTTTTGTTGAAAAAATAATGCTACCACCATCGTACAACTTTTGTATTTCGTTTCATTAATAAGTTGAGTCTATTTACAATAGCTAAACAAAACTTCCGGATGAAAGTATATAGAATCTCAAGCATATAAAAGATCTTGAAAAAATATGAAGTCTTTTATAAATATAAAAAATATTATAAAATATAGCAGATTGCCTTAAAAATATAAAGAATTACTTATAAAATAGTTATTAATTAATTGGTCTTCCAATAATTCAAATTTAGCATAAATCTTTTTTACTTTTTGCAGTAAAGCCAAGCTTTTTGTTAACCCTAAATGTAGTCGACTCAACAAATTTAACTACTTAAAAGTTTTTTTTTTCTTCTTATAAACAAAGGTACTTTCAATCTGTAATCCTTCGAATGTGAGATATTTCATTTGATTGCAATTACGGTAGCCTTTTATTGATGGATTGATTTAATATATAGTGATGCCTTTTACTTGATATATCGCATGTTTTTAAGTTGATAACTATTTAACAAAAAGCTTTTTCTATGAGTGATAATTATTATTGTTATTTTTAACTCCTTAAACTACCAAAATCATGAGACCAATTATGATAGATTGATTAACTTCTTGTCGAAATAGCTACGTACGGTTCTTTCGCAGCACTAGATCTCTTTCAACTGTTTGTCCTACACGTACTCTGTAGACGTGCTGGATAAAAAGATCTAAACATGTGAAGGAGACTGGTTGAGTTGCCTTTTCCTGTCGGTCCTTTTTTTTTTTTGGTAAAAGATCTTGTTGCCTTTACTTACAAGTTTAAGGACTGGTTGAGTTGCCTTTTCCTGTGGGTCCTTTTTTGTTTTTTTGTGTAAAAAGTCTTGCTGCCTTTACTTACAAGTTAATTTTATAAAAACCGAAATTAAAACTTAAGAATATTTGGGAGAGGAGAATTCTTCTTATAAAAAAATGGTATCACTTACATCAAGTTAACTCTTCT
>JAOTAX010135501.1:0-17676 GCA_025629825.1 Erythroxylum guanchezii | reverse complement strand
TAATAAATAAGGATCAATATGAGATATTGATTCTTATATGGACATAATTGGTATTTAATTAGAGTTATTTGTAATTCCGATTAAAGTTTAATTGAAATTAACATTTAATTTCAATTAAATTACTAAAACGTTCTAAGCTTATTATAAATAGGCTTAAGCTCTATGTAGCTAGCACTTCATGCTTAACCCTTTCTGTAAAAGTTATAGAGTTCTCTCAACCTATTTTATGGATACCGTTAGAGTTCGGACACTTGTGCGACTACAGTGGTTGAGGCGGATTGATTTCGGAAACGGTTCGAGGGATACGATAAGATACAGATCAAGCTTTGGAATAAGGTACGAATTAAATTTTGCTTTATTTTGATTTGCATTAATCATTTTATAGAATTAAATAGATCTTGATTTTCGAAAAATCAAAAATCACGGAAAAATTTTGTGATTATTCCGCTGCGGTCGGATCAGATCCGGTCCAAATTTTTCAACACTATATCCCTCTGCCGCGATTTTCATTTTCAAGCTTTAGGGGGGAAGCTGGAAAGTTTGTTGTCAATGTATAGTCGACAATTGCAATGGGGAAGGCACTTATGTTGTTGGTTTTTACCATTGTAGCATCCAAGCACTACTACTTAGTGCTCCGAAACCCGATGACCCACTTTCCGAAAATATAGCCAAACATTGGAAAACAAACGAGGTAGAAGCTGTTGAAACTAGTAAGTTTGACACATTGATGTTTGTGCCAGTTAACCACTTCTTTAATTGATTAAAAGCTCAATGAAAAAATGTTCGTGGGGGTAAGTAATCTGTTATTTTTTTTCCCAGTGAAGGAATGGACTTGTTTATGTGCAAACTTCATGTTGATTATGATATTGATTTGTACGCTATTTAACTGTTTATTTTTGAATTGAAACAAAGGAACGATGCTAAACCTGTAACAACTTTTCTAACATTTTTCCAAAGTTTCCGGATACCTTGCCTGTTAATTATTTCCTTTTAGTGAAAGCCTGTTAGAGCTTTTAATGGTCCACTAATACTTCTCGTCGCTCTGAATTTTAAGGATTCGTCCTAAGCTTAAATGGGTTACTTTGGAGGTAATGCTTTGCAATAGATTGGACAAAATTTGCAATTGAACTTTGCAGAGCATAACGTTTCAAAAAGAAATGCGTGTGGCCAACTAGTTGAAACTAGTGTTTTGAAAATTAGACTGAATCGGTCGGTCGGACCGAAAAATTGGTGACTTGGGGTATGAAATGGTCCGATTTAGCCCTTATTTTTTGTGAGTATTGACCTATTCATTTTGCGATCGGACCGATAAAAACTGCTGAACCGGTTAAAGAAAAAACTCGCCGGTCTATTTAAAATGCCTTGATTTTAATGATTTCAACTTGAATGAATATTATGGTTAGTGATATATTTTCTAATCTTTTTGATGAAATATGACTAGTGAGTTTTGTTATCTTATTTTGTGTTGTGTTGGTAAACTTAAAAAAAAATGTATGTTTTGAAGTTTGAAAGTTTAAGTTAAATTTACAATTAGATAAATAATTAAATAGTATGTTTAAAAATTATTATATATATATATATAATATAATAAAAATTTATATATTTATTAGTCACCGATTCGATCAAGGTTGAATTCATTGATCCTTGAATCAGTTGCTTCTCTGGTTTAGTCACTGGTCCAATTTTTAAAACATTGATTGAAACATACTATCTTTTTGTTAACATTCTTGGTCAAATTTTACGGTTGCATAATATTTAGAGTTATAATTAAAATTTTCAATTCTAATGCTACCGTTTGTTTATAAGATAGAATGACAATTATTAAAAGGTTTTTTTTTGTAAGTTATATTTATTTAAACTTTCTAGTAATGATTACAGTTTTAAATAATTTATTTTTTCTATGAAATCATATCTATGACATTTTCCTAGTGATGCAATTTTTACTTCATTTTTTAAAAAATTGATAACGTTTTCGTTGAATGAAAGTAATTACATGAAAGAATACAATGCTGGAAGCAGTTACATCATCGTATTAAATGAGCTTGAATCCATGGATTAGAGAATACAACTTTGGTTTGTCTAATTAGATGGTGCTGATTTCTTGACTGGTTTTAGGCTTGTGATTGTGATTTAGTCACAAATGAGATTGGGTAACTCAACCCCTGATTGAGGTAACTTTGTGTACACTTTATTGTTTCTTTCAGTTCATATGCGTGTGATAAGATAGGATAGAGTAATTTATATGGTCCATTTATCACCTTCAGTTTTGTTTGCGATTCTAGCACGTCATTTTAGGATGTGAGTCCATTTTGAAGGGGGTTCTGCAACTCTACGTGCAAGCATGATAGATTTTGCATTGAAAGAATAGGCGACTGTGGGATTTTGAGTCTCTCCTCCAATTTATAGTTAAATTATATTACATTTTACTGGTGTTATATTTTTTACTTACCAATTTTTTTATATTTAAAGTTGAAGCTATGGCCTAAATGTCAAACAATTTTATAGATTCTAAGAAAAACTATTTTAGGTTATTGGACTAGTTTGAGGCTGACTGGTGCATCGAATTAAATGGATTAGTAGTTAAATGTTCTCCATGTTCCATTGTGATCTTGTCTTGTCTTTGTCATCATATGGTTTAAGCTGCTCCCATTCTTCTCTTTTAATCTTCTACTAACCTAATTTTCGATTTTTATTGTTTGGGATTTAGACGTGCTCCTTCCTTTATTGCCTTTGTTTTAGGGTTTTTGATTTGTTTTTCTTTTTTCTTTTTTTTTGATAAGTTGGGTGCTCGTTCTTCTTTTAAATGTGGTTTTTATTTGCCTTTGACTAATAATTCTCCTTTCCTTCCAGCTTCAGTTCCCTAATGTCTCGCTTTTACTGCTCTTTCTCTTTACCCTTTTTAATGACAGGTTTTTAAAAAATTTAGTCACCCTTATTCCTCCTTTACCCACTTCAACATAATGTGAGATATTTTGTCCCATTTTAACCAGGTCCTTAGCCTAGTCCCTCTAGTTTCCCTTTGTTAGTCCCTCTCTTCTTTCTTCCTAATTTTCCTACCTCCTCATCCCCTGCACTCCCTTTCCTACTTTGTCTTCCTCCCTTGAAAGCTAAGAGGACTTCTCCTTTTCAAGACTGGGAGCTTACACCTGGTCTTAATTCTAAGGTTGTCATCCTAACTTTTTTCCCTCTTGCATTTGATCCTGCTAAGCCCAAGTCAAAATTATTAAGTTTACCTAGAAGCAGACGTTGGTTGAATCCCCTCAAGCCAAGCTTCATTATTACCCATCTTTAGCCTTTGGGGGATCTTTGATTTTTGCAAGTCTATGTTACAAAGGCTTTCCTTTAGCATCGAACTTATCCGCAAGACATGCTTACTCCTTTGCACAACAATCCTACGTAGGTCCTTCTAAGCAAGACTTAGCCTTCCTACATGATCGTCGAAAAACAATCTAGCTCTCAAACGCCTCACTACCCTCGCAGTGTTTAACTCTCACACTCTTAAGAATATTACAGAGGAACTAGAATGGCAAATGCAACAACAAGAACAAGAAAGATATACAACTAAAAGCCAACCATCATTACTTCCTTCAAAGTATACAAAGGAATACTCTCTCAATCTCTGTGTCTCACAACACTCTCCTCTTCGTTATAAGAGCAAGACTCAAATGAGCTATTTATAGACATCTCTAGATCACTAAATTAGAATCCTAATATAACTCTACTAGCTAAGATCGCAATCATATCCTTATCAAATTACGTCAAACTAACCAATAGATGACATCCTTATCCAATTAGGACTTTATCTAATAGGATTAAACTACATCACAATAATAAGATAAAAGATTACAGTGTCTAGGAATGATTATCCATATCTACGAAGATCTCCTCTATCTTCAGATGATCCTTCCACATGATCTTTATCTCTTATAGCTGATGTCCATCCACTGTAATCTTATCCGCCACATCCAATCCAATAGCACATTGATCTATCCAATGCTTACTCATGCCAGCTCCATTAGCCATGGTCCGTCCACTTGAGTACACACTAAGTCCTTAGTCCATCAAGAACTTAACCTTAGCTAAGTTAGCTCATACAAGGTCCAAAACTCTCCAAAAACTTATACCATACTTGATCTACTTGCTAAGTAACCTTGGAACTATAACATCCTGCTCCCATATTAAGAGTTAGAACCCAAAAATACGATACATGTGAGATCAATGAAATGTTAAGAAAAATGCATTTTCATTTTCATTTTCATGCATATTGTTAGCATACACACACGTGAATTTGAATTTTTGCAGACATTAAAATGACATGTACATGCATTCATTGATATTCCAGGTATAATTGACTTATATCTGTGAAAGGTGATTTTATTGAGAATTGTGGTTTATGTGTACTGAAAATTTAATTGGAAATGTGTTTAGTGATTTTGAATTTTTGGTGAATTTTAGGAATAAATTCTGAAAATGTTGAATATTATTAGACTAGGAAAAATGCCACTTGGCAAGTAAATTGATGGAAGGAAATAGAAATAAAAAACAAATGATATTGGAGAATTGTTAAAAATGATTTTACAAATTATTGAGAAAATGACTTTGAAAATTTGGAGATGATTTTAAAATTTATGAGAAAATGATCTTAGAATTTGGGAGACATTTGGAGTAAGATTTAGAGATGATTGAACTAATTAAATGAGAAACTAGTTAAAGTCTTAGGAATTGGACAAGTATCCAAATCCTAAGCCCACGTTTCCTTTAACTTTGAAAGACAAAGACATTGTTTTGTCTTGTCTTAAAACTATCTTCTTCATGGCTTTCTTCTTGAAGCTTCTTCTTCTTCTTTGGTTCTTGATTCACTGACCCATCACCAAAGTTACACTTTGGTTTCCTCTACCTATTGCTGCTCCCACTTTGTTATTTCTTTCATTTGCCCCAAGAAAACCTAACCCAATCCACATTCAAGATGAGGTATGTGGATGTAAGAAGAGTTAGGGCTTCTTTAGATTTTGAAGAACTTGGAGTTTTATCATGTAAGTATTTTGTAAATCCTTATGAGTGGTAGAAATATGAATCAACTTTGGTGATATATTTGTCATTACATGATCATGAGAAAATGATTATTTGCATGAGTACCGTAGGCTTAAGATGAAAATATGGATTTGTAGTTTTTACGTATTTGATGATTAATATGTTATAAGGGTTTTTTAAAATGATTTTTGAGTTGAAAGACCAATGAAAATAGGAATGCAATGAGTGCAGAAATTTTTGGAGAAGAGGTGATATATTATTTATGTGTATGTTCTGTTTTCTTCACTGTGTACTCTTGAGCATTTTGAGTGTTTTTAAGAATGATTAAAAATGAAGTTAGAGTTAAAGAATAGGTGTAAAGTAATATCTATATATGAGAAACAATGACAAAAATGAAAGTTAGAGGAAGAAAATGCGTAAAAATGGAATTGCAGAAAAATGAAGGAAAAATGTAGAACATGCGTGAATGAGATTCAGTTTTTGATGTTTGCGTCGATTCATGGTTTTTGACCTGTTTGTGAATGTTTGGAGTTGAAATGGGAGTTAAAAATGAAGTAAAAGTAAGGGAAAATATAGATTAGAAAGGTTGGGTTTAGAAAAAGAATGAAAGAAGAAGAAGAAAATTGAGGTTTCGGAAGAAGGAAGAAGAAAAGAGTTCGTAAAGAATTGGGAAAAAGCATGATCGTGCTTCTACGCGATCATGACTTTTCTGAAGAGTTTAAGAGTCACAATCGTGCTCCTACATGATCATGACATTTGAAATGCGTTAGAAACAGGAGCACGATCGTGACATTTGAAATGCGTTAGAAACTCACGATTGTGCTCGTGCACAATCTTGACTTCTATGGTTGGAGACAGACGCGAACATCCCTTGATCTTTTGGCCATATCTTCTTCTCTAGATCTCTAAATGACTTGGGACTTGAGCTATTAGACTCGAAACACATTGTTTTATTTCTCCACCAAAAATTATAACAATCGGAAATCATTTGGGAGAGATTTAGTGATAGAATTTGGATGGAAATTGGTTATGGAGAGTGGATGTGCATGACTGTGCGTTAAGGTTGCATGGCCGTGACTTGCTGGTGTGCACGGGCATGCGTGAAGGTTGCATGCTTGTGACATGGTTAAGTTGGAGTGCACGGCCGTGACTTATTTTGTTAAAGATTAAAAGTGCACGATTGTGTTTAAACTTTTTGCTCACTTAACATCCTTCTTTTGCCTATAACTTCTTCTCTAGTTTTCTAAATGAGATGATTTTTAATTTGGAATAAACTAGAGACATAGGGCTACAAATTATCTGAAGAAATTCATTTGCATTGTCTAATTGATCATGGAAAATAGACCCGAAGGTCTGGAATTTTGAAGAATTTATAAGAAAGAATAAGAGTTTGGATATTGTATGATTATATAATGTTAGAATAACATTAGTGAATCAATTGTTGGTATTAAAGCATCAAAGACATGTGTATAATGGAAATAAAGATGTTCATATGATTGTAGTTGTGATTCAAAGGAGAGGAGTAATGGGTATCAAGTTAAAGTGAATAAGAAATTTTTATTATGAGAGCAAATAATGTTAGAAAATAAATAATGAGCGATTGAATTATGAAATGAAAATGAGCATAAGATGTGAAATTGGATAATATACCCGAGATTGTCATTGAGCATTCATTATACATTACACGCATACATATGTGTAAAACTGAATGTTATATGATTGTGCAATTACTAATATGTGTGCAACGTACGTATTGTATAATTGTGATGAGTAGGTTAAACGTTTGCATTCAGATGTTTCCAGATCATGGAAGCTAATGCTAATCTAGAGCGTATTGTGAGTCGACCTAGATGCTCTCATTCACTGTTTGTTATGTTTTAAATTTCTACTTTGAATTGCTATTGAAATGAAATGTGGATATTCTGATTCCGGACATTGAATGTCCGAGGAGTTTGATAAATGCATGAATAATTATAGAAGTGCTCCTTGTATGTTAATTTGACGAAATATGTGAAACACAAATTGATTGTTAAATGCTGGACTGAGTTCCGAAGAAAAACATGAATATGGATATAAATGAAAAAAGAGATTCTCAACTTTAATGTTGAATGCCAGACTAAGGTCCGATGACATGTGCAAACTGATTGAAAAGATGTGAATGTGATGCATTTCATTTCACGAATGCATGAAAGATAAAGGTTGTTGTGATCGGAGTAGCCACTAAAAAAGAGCTTAAAGCTCAGATTGTGAAAAAGAGCTTAAAGATCAGAAAGTGTATAAGAGCCAAAGGCTCACTACGTAAAATGAGCCTGGTATCCTCAATGGATATAGGACAATTATTAATAAGCCCGATATCCACAATAGATACGAGACAGTTATAGGCGCTCGGTCACAACCATAACAAATTAAACGTGAGTCTCATAAGCATTACATATGACTTGATGTCTATGATTTGAGCAGTTTGACTGATTTTCTAAATGTGAGATATGTTTCAAGCAAATGCGAAATATATGTGATTCAATATGATTATTAATGAAATGATATGAATTATGTGAATATGTGAATTGTATGTGTTATGTGATTAAGTGAGACATCAAGGATAGACACTCACTGAGTTGGCAAAACTCACCCAAAATTTGCAATATTTTTTAGGCTCTGAAGAGTTACCTCGTTAGGCTAACAGGAGTATAGCCCTTACATACAAGAGATAGAGGTCAGGATTAGTTCACGTCTGTATACGTATTTTCATTATTTTTTTTGTATGAAAGAATGTATTCCACAATTTTTGTATCATGTGTATTTGAATACATTTCTGTATGTAATAACTTTCCAAATTGGAAATATTTTGCAAATGAGATTGATCAAAGTGTAATAATAATTGTGATTTCGAGTTTTATGAAATAAAAGTATGGGCCCAAAGTTGATTATTAATTTTCTCATACACTTGTGCTATTTTTTGAAACATTTGTACTGAGTTTTCGAGAGTTTGGCCGTTCTAGCATGCCACTCTGGCGAGATTCGCACTCGGGCATCATTTAGGATGTCGGGTACGTGTCTTGCGATAATGGGGTGCTACAATTTGGTATCAGAGCCCAAAATTAGTATCTTACATAGACGTTTTGAAATATATATCACGATACATGCATTTTTGTCATGTCATAACAGATAGTAGAAACTGATCGCTAGTTTGAGTTGCATGTGTATGAGTCACACACATGAGCATGTGTTAAGAGTTTGAGTTGATAGAATTAGTGAGAAGAGTGATGCTCTTTCAGAATGTGAGAAAACAAAAGTTTGTTGATATTTAGAAATGAGAAATAGTTTATGGGTAAATATGACATATAATGATTCAACGTATTTGTATTGGAGGATGTATTATTGAATATGACACCAATATTGTACTGTGGTGTTATGAGAGATTCAGAGTTCTTTAAAACTAGCTATTTGTTGGATACTACCAGAGACTGTCAAGGGGTTTTTACTGATCTTATCCCATGAAAAAAATGTTTGAGGAAAAATGTGTAAACCATATGAGTGATGAATGTAAAAAGAATTTTGAGGAACTATAACCCTAATGTTAATTATACCAATTAGATTTGGACATTTTCCAATATATAATGAAGTTTCCCATTAGAAATTAAGATGCAATTTGTTGTAACATTATAAAGTGATTTCATATGTATAGAGACAATCAAAGCCTCATGAGGTGAATTTTGATAAATGATTTAGAACTTTCTGCAATAGTGATTGTTTTGAAAGTTTGGAGATATTATATATACAGAAACATTTTGGATATATATAAATATTCAGGTCAATAAAGTCTGAGATAATTATGAAGTTTAAAAGAACTAAATATAAGGCTAAGACAATGAATAGAGTTACTTGAAGATTTTGATTGTGCAAATGAGTATTTCCCAATAAAGCCAATGTTGTAATTAGATGCATTGAATAGGAAATCCAATAGCAATGTATTACAATTTAGATAGTGAGGTTACCAAACCGAATGTAATAGAGGGCATAAAATATCGAGTTGAATTTGGGGCAAAATGAAGTATTATTAGCTATATTGGAGTTTAAAATTAGTTTGTATGAAAAGATTAGCAAAGCGCAAATAGAGGATCCAAAATTGTGAATCTTAGTGGGGAATTGAAAACGAATATGAATTTTGAGTCAGAATAGGAAAAATGTTACTTTGTGGTTGAAATAAGAAGAATGTGTACTCAATAAAGATGATTGAGTAAAGAGATTACTAAAGAAAGCAAGTAACAACCTAAGCTAGACATCCTAGTAGGAATATGCCGAAAGAGTATTTAACTGCTAAGGATGTAGAAACAAGTGATTTAATGTTTGAATTGCTAATAGTCCTAACTATTGGAGATGTGCTTAAAGCTTATAGTTTTGGAGTTCATAGGAATGTGAGAGTAATGTATAGTTATAATTGACTATAGAAATAACAATCGTTATCATAGTGATACCATTAGGCTACTGTATAAAGCGTTATATGATAAAAAGAGTCGTTCGTCCTTACATTAAACTGAAGAGGGCCTAAAAAAGGCCAGAATAAATTCAAGATACTGTTAGTAAGTAAAATGAATCTATAATAAACATGAAGTGGCTTATGAAAGACGAATGAATTTTGGCGGATCAACATATAAGTTATGGAATATAGTGAGACAAACCTAAGAGTTAAGTGTATTAACAATGAAGAGAAGTGAAAAATGAAATGCTTCCGAGGGTATCACCCTGGTAAGGTGTGCTCAGATTAGGAAAAAGAATAATCTAAGCTTGAATTGTATTGGCCCACATGAAGTTATTGAGAGCATAGGACCAGTAACTTATGAGTTGTATTATCAATAAAGATGTCTCAGATTCATAATGTGTGATATGTGAGTATGCTAAGAGATATTGATATGATCTGACAAAGATGTATTGTCAGCTTACGAAGTGAAAAATTTTGAGTAACCTGAATTGTATTGAGGAAAAGGTTAAGATAGTGTGATATCTGAAGAAATAATTAGAGGATTGATTGATTACATTAACTATGGTCAATTGGAAGAAATTATTCGATTGATGAATTCAAATGGGAAATGGAGGAGTATTTGAGGAAACAATACCCTGCCTTCTTGATCAATCAGATAAGAATTTCGAGGACGAAATTTTTTAAGGAGGGGAGAAATTGTAACATCTCGTTCCTATATTAAGAGTTAGAACCTAAAAATACGATACATGTGAGATCGATGAGAGATTAAGAAAAATGCATTTTCATGCTCATGCATATTATTAGCATACATGCACGTGAATTTGAATTTTTGCACATATTAAAATGATTGTACATGCATTCATTGACATTCTGGGTATAATTGACTTATATATGTGAAAGGTGATTTTATTGAGAATGGTGGTTTATGTGTACTAAAAATTTAATTGGAAAGTGTGTTTAATGATTTTGAATTTTTGGTGAATTTTAGGAATAAATTCTGAAAATGTTGAATATTATTAGACTAGGAAAAATGCCACTTGGCGAGTAAATTAATGGAAGGAAATAGAAATAAGAAACAAATGATATTAGAGAATTGTTAAAAATGATTTTACAAATTATTGAGAAAATGACTTTGAAAATTTGGAGATGATTTTAGAATTTGTGAGAAAATGATATTAGAATTTGGGAGACATTTGGAGTAAGATTTAGAGATGATTGAACTAATTAAATGAGGAACTAGTTAAAGTCTTAAGAATTGGACAAATGTCCAAATCCTAAGCCTACTTTTCCTTTAACTTTGAAAGACAAAGATACTGTTTTATCTTATCTTAAAAATATCTTCTTCGTGGCTTTCTTCTTGAAGCTTCTTCTTCTTCTTTAGATCTTGATTCACCGAGCCTTCACCAAAGTTAGACTTTGGTTTCCTCTACCTATTGCTACTCCCACTTTGTTATTTCTTTCATTTGCCCCAAGAAAACCTAACCCAATCCACATTTAAGATGATGTACGTAGATGTAAGAAGAGTTAGGGCTTCTTGAGATCTTGAAGAACTTGGAGTTTTATCAAGTAAGTACGTATTATGTAAATCCTTATCAGTGGTAGAAATATGAATCAACTTTGGTGATATATTTGTCATTACATGATCATGAGAAAATGGTTATTGAAATGAACACTGTGGGTTTAAGATGAAAATATGGATTTGTGGCTTTTACATATTTGATGATTAATATGTTATATGAGTGTTTTAAAATTATTTTTGAGTTGAAAGATCAATGAAAATAGGAATGAAATGAGTGCATAAATTTTTGGAGAGGAGTTGATATATTATATATGTGTATGCTTTGTTTTCTTCACTGTGTACACTTGAGCATTTTGAGTGTTTTTAAGAATGGAAAAAAATGAAGCTAGAGTTAAAGAATAGGTGTAAAGTAATATCTTTATATGAGAAAGAATGACAAAAATGAAAGTTAGAGGAAGAAAAGAAGAAAATGCGTAAAAATGGAATTGCAGAAGAATGAAGGGAAAACGCAGAACATGTGTGAATGAGATTCAGTTTTTGATGTTTGTGTTGATTTATGGCTTTTGATCTGTTTGCAAATGTTTGGTGCTGAAATGGAAGTTGAAAATGAAGTGAAATTAAGGGAAAATATAGATAAGAAAGGTTGGGTTTAGAAAAAGAATGAGAAAAGAAGAAGAAAATTGAGGTTTTGGAAGAAGGAAGAAGGAAGAAAAGCGTTTGTAAAGAACTAGGAAAAAGCACGATCGTGCTTCTGCACGATCATGACTTTTTTGAAGAGTTTAAGAGTCATGATTGTGCTCCTACATGATTGTGACATTTGAAATGTGTTAGAAACTCACGATCGTGCTCTTGCACGATTGTGACTTCTATGGCTTGAGACAAACGCGAACATCCCTTGATCTTTTGGCCATATATTCTTCTCCAGACCTCCAATTTACTTGGGACTTAAACCATTAGACTCGAAACACATTGTTTTACATCTCCACTAAAAATTATAACAATCTAAAATCATTTAGGAAAGATTTAGTGATAAAATTGGGACAAAAATTGGTTCTAGAGAGGGGGTGTGCACGACCGTGCGTTAAGGTTGCATGGCCGGGACTTGTTGGTGTGCATGGGCATGCATAAAGGTTGCATGCCCATGACATGGTTAAGTTGGAGTGCACGGCCGTAACTTATTTTCTTAAAGATTAAAAGTGCACGATCATGCATTTGAGAACTTTTTGCTTATTGAACATCCTTCCTTCTTTTGCCTATAACATCTTATCTAGTTATCCAAATGAGATGATTTTTAATTTGGAGTAAACTAGAGGCATAGGGCTACAAATTTTTTGAAGAAATTGAATTTTAATTCTTTCTCCAGAATTCCAAATTTTGAATTAAAGTTGAGTACAGGATACTGTTTCAGTATAACAACAGTCCGAAAATGTTTGGGATATAACTTTCATATTATTAAACCAAATTGAATGATAGTGGTGTCATTAGAAACTTAAAAGATAGGAGAAAATTTTTCTAAAAGAGAGTATTGTCAAATTACTTCATTTGCATTGTCTAATTGATCATGGAAAATAGACCTAAAGGTCTGGAATTTTGGAGAATTTATAAGAAAGAATGAGAGTTTGGATATTGTATGATTATATAATGTTAGAATAACATTAGTGAATGAATTGTTGGTATTAAAGCATCAAATACATGTGTATAATGGAAATAAAGATGTTCATATGATTGTAGTTGTGATTCAAAGGAGAGGAGTAATGGGTATCATGGTAAAATGAATGAGAAATTGTTATTATGAGAGTAAATCATGCTAGAAAATAAATGATGAATGATTGAATTATGAAATGAAAATGAGCATAAGATGTGGAATTGGATAATATACCCGAGATTGTCATTGAGCATGCATTATACATTACACACATACATATGTGTAAAACTGAATGTTATGTGATTGTGTAATTATTAATGTGTGCAACGTGCGTATTGCATAATTGTGATGAGTAGGTTTAACGTTCGCATTCAGACATTTCTAGATCATGGAAGCTAATGCTAATCTGGAGCGTATTGTGAGTCGACCTAGATGGTCTCATTCACTGTTTGTTATGTTTTAAATTTTTTCTTCGAATTGCTATTGAAATGAAATGTGATTATTCTGATTCCGAACATTGGATGTCCGAGGAGTTTGATAAATGCATGAGTAATAATAGAAGTGCTCCTTGTATGTTAATTTGATGAAATACGTGAAACACAAATTGATTGTTAAATGCTAGACTGAGTTCCGAAGAGAAATGTGAATATGCATATAAATGAAAAAAGTGATTCTCAACTTTAATGTTGAATGTCGGACTAAAGTCCGATGACATGTGCGAAGTGAAATAAAGTAACTGATTGAAAAGATGTAAATATGATGGATTTCATTTCATGAATGTATGAAAGATAAGGACTGTTGTGACTGGAGTAGCCATCGAAAAAGAGCTTAAAGCTCAGATTGTGAAAAAGAGCTTAAATCTTAGAAAGTGTATAAGAGCCAAAGACTCACTATGTAAAATAAGCTCGGTATCCCTAATGGATATGGGGCAGTTATTAATGAGCCCAGTATTCATAATGGATACGGGACAGTTATAGGCGCTCGGTCACAACAATAACAAATTGAAAGTGAGTCTCATAAGCATTACATATGCATTTGAGGTGTATGATTTGAACAATTTGACTGATTTTCTGAATGTGAGATATGTTTCAAGCGAATGCGAAATATATGTGACTCAATATGATTATTAATGAAATGATATGAATTATGTGAATATGTGAACTGTACGTGTTATGTGATTGAGTTAGCTTTGCAAAACTCATCCAAAATTTGCAATATTTTTCAGGCTCTAAAGAGTTACCCCGTTAGGCTAACGGGAGTATAGCCACTGCATACAAGTAAGAGATAGAGGACGGGATTAGTTATCGTCTGCATAAGTATTTTCATTAATTTTTTTTATGAAAGAATGTATTTCGCAATTTTTGTATCATGTGTATTTGAAAACGTTTCTTTATGTAATAAATTTCCAAATTGGAAATATTTTGCAAATGAGATTGATCAAAGCATAATAATAGTTGTGATTTCGAGTTTTATGAAATAAAAGTATAGGCCTAAAGTTGATTATTAATTTTCTCATACGCTTATGCTATTTTTTAAAACATTTGTACTGAGTTTTCGAGAGTTTAACCGTTCTAGCATGCCATCCTAGAGGGATTTGCACTCAGACATCACTCAAAATGTCGAGTACGTGTCTTACAAGAATGGGGTGCTATAGGAACCCTCACATATTCCCGTCATGCATGTGATCTAGCTAAACTTTCACTTGATTTCCGTCTCAAGATTTATTTTTATCTTGCATCCGAATCTTACATCTCGTTGAAGATTTTTGCCAATATGTATCAATGCATCTCAATGCTTGACATTGCCCTTTTTCGTCCTTGCCTCCTCATAAGTATTTGCCTTGTTTCATTGTTTTGCATGTCGAACACTGGTCAAGACTCACCAATGCCCGCACGATTCCTTTATCATGACTTAAACGTCTAACAAACTACCCGCACT
Organism: Erythroxylum guanchezii; assembly: GCA_025629825.1. Classification (NCBI taxonomy): domain Eukaryota; kingdom Viridiplantae; phylum Streptophyta; class Magnoliopsida; order Malpighiales; family Erythroxylaceae; genus Erythroxylum; species Erythroxylum guanchezii. The sequence continues at coordinate 3,063 of JAOTAX010135501.1, read as the reverse complement.
AGAAGAAATCGACGCCCTCTTCGAAATAATCTGTGGACACTCCTCCAAGCGTGGTTTCCTCAAAGACTCCTTAGCCACTAATGCATCTCCCATATGCCATGTTCCCTCTCCATTGAGTGTCGCTTTGCTTTTGTTCAAACGCTCTTTTACAAGGCCTATTGCACCCAACACAGTAAAACTGTTTAGGCAGACTTCTTCTGTCGAGTCCTCCTCTCCCCTCTCCTTGATCCTTCGTGACCATGGAATTTACTTGGTCTTCACCTGCCTTCTATTTTGGGCATTCTCGAGCAAAATGCAGTCCTTTACAAATGAAACAAGCAATATCTTATTTTGTTTATTTCTTCCCTTGAGATGATTCACCTACCTTCTCCTTGCCTTTCTCTGAGCCATTTTGCATCCCACCATTTTTCTTGCCTTCGTAGCTAGTTCAAATAGGTGGTGGCATTTGGAAATTATCCAAAGCAACCGTAGTTGTTATCGCGCTTGGAAGGTCTTTCATGTTGTGCCTACTAAGCTCCATTTGTGCCTGACCTTGCAAGCCGCTTATGAAGTTGAACAACTTGTCCTCCGCCGACTTGTTCCGCATGTCCAACATCAAAGAAGTGAATTTCCTCACATGCTCTCGCACCAAATCTTCTTACTTCAACCTCTTAAAAGCTTCCCTCGCGAGCCAAGAAATGTTGTTAGGGAGGAACTGATACGTTATCTCCTTCTTCATCTTCTCCCAAGTGTTGATGGGATATCTACCTACATTGATGTTGTTGGAGGTTCTTGTTCTCCACCACAGATTTGCATCCTCCACCAGGTACATTGTCATGATCGGCACCTTCTTCGAGATGAAAACCTTTGCCGTCGCGAAGTATTCCTCTATATCTCACAATAAATTTTTGAGCTCCTTGGTACTCCTCTTGCTGTCGAAAACTTGTGGCTCTCACACCTTCACTAAAGTGCTTTCAGTATTCCCAACATCCTGTGTTGCAACAGCACACCTTAGGATCATGATCTCGAATCTAGAATCTTCCTGTGCCTTCATTATCTCTACAATTTGATGCTATAATTGTTGGATTCACACCTCTAATATCTTGAATCGAGTGTTGTAAGATGTGACCTCTTTATTCCCTTGAGGAATTCACCCACTGAGTGCCTCCACCCTATTGACACGTTTTGTCAAATTGCTACCTCCCACTATATCTTGAACTTATCCTCGGATACCAACTGTTACAAAGGTTTTCCTTTAGCACTAAACTTATTCGCAAGACGCGCCTGCTCCTTTGTACGACAATCTTACTTAGGTCCTTCTAAGCAAGACTCATCCTTCTTACGTGATCGTTGACCAACAATCTAATTCTCAAATGCCTCACGACCTTTGCAGTGTTTAACTCTCACACTCGCAGGAAAAATTACGAAAGCACTAGAATAGTAAAGGCAATAACAAGAACAAGAAAGATATATAGCTAAAAGCCAACCTTCATTACTTCCCTCAAAGCATGCAAAGGAATACTCTTTCAATCTCTGTGTCTCACAACACTCTGCTCTTCGTTATGGGAGCAAGGCTCAAATGAGCTATCTATAGGCATCTCTAAATGACTAAATTAGAATCCTAATAGCACTCTACTAGCTAAGATCACAATCTTATCCTATCTTATCCTTATAAGATTACATCAAAGTAACCAATAGATGACGTCCTTGTCCAATTAATACTCTATCTAATAGAATTAAGCTACATCACAATAATAAGATAAAAGATTACATTATTTAGGAATGATTATCCATATCCATGAAGATCTCCTCTATCTTCAGATGATCCTTCACTATGATCTTTATTTCTTAAAGCTCATGTCCATCCACTGTGATCTTATCCTTCACATCATCCAAGATTTTCTCATCTGTATCTGTTGATGATGAGTCATCTAAGCCAATAACACATTGGTCCATCCAATGCTTACCCATGTCAACTCCATTAGCCATGGTCCATCTACTTGAACACACACTGTTGGACCCCGAATCTTTTGGTAAGTTAGGACTATTAACTGAGGAACTATTGGAAATTAGTTATGTGTAAATGAGGGAAGAAATTATGAGATTGAAATGAAATGGAAAGAGATTGATCGAATCAAAGTGAGGGGATAAATTATAAGAGTATAAGTAGGATAATTTTCTGAACATAGTTCAGTATTTTGAGAAATTCGGGAGCTGCAGAGATCCGATTGAGTCAATTCTTGAGGAAAAATAAAATAGAGACATGAGGCTACAAGTCATATGAAGGAATCAAATTTTAATTTAGTCCCTAAGACTTCCAATTTTTGAATTGAAGTCAGGTTTAGTGTTCAGTCTTGGACTGATGAGTGCTGTCAGTATTTTGTCCATAATTGTTGTTCTAGTTATCCAAATGTGGTGATTATTTTTTTGGATTAAACTAGAAAGATAAGGCTACAAGTTGTATGAAGAAATTGAGTTCTAATTAAATCCCAAAGAGAGTTAATTTTTGGATGGAAGTCATGTACAGGAAAATATTTTGGAATAAGAACAGTCTGAAATGTTTGGTATATAATTGTCAGAATTTGGAACCAAATTGAATAATTTTTGATGTTATTAGAAAATTTAGACAATAAGGAACAATTGTTTAGAAGGAAGTTTTATCAAATTCCTTCAAGTTGATGGTTAGAAAAATGTCTTGATCTTTGGAAAGAGCTAAGCATGAATAAAATGACTTTTGAGGTATTGATAGATTAATTGTTCTATTTTGTGGACTTAATTAGCATGTTAATGCGGGAATTAATTGACATGTTAATGTGCCTAAGGTAAGGTGACCTTAAATTAAGTGGCATGATTTAATTGAAGTGGTAACTTTCATTAAGGGTAAAAAGGGCATGTCACTTAAGTTTTAAATGGCCAAGGCTCTTCATTAAGGGCATTATGGACTTTTGGGCATTAAAAGAGTATAAAAGCAAGAAAATAGAGTTGGCTTGCATGTAATAGAAGGAAGGAACGAAAATAGAGGGAGAGAAGAGAGAGAAAATGTCGTGGGAGAAGAGAGAAGAAGGAGAAAAAGAAGAGCAAGTA